>NW_021031552.1:546242-589215 GCF_004153795.1 Camellia sinensis | reverse complement strand
AAAAGCCAAATATTCCCATCACATGCCACAAGTTTGTTATGGAGCATTTTTACTTAGCAACCTCATTACCTACCTTAGCCCATCATCATGTGTCAAGCTGAAGAACATGTCAAGCTTTTGGACATCATGGGATATGATTTCGCAAGCATCTAACCTTTCATCTACAGTAATTGGCAACTTTGTAAGATCATCATTTAATACTACCCGTTTTGATACGACATCATGTGAATACCCCATCATTTTTTCCAATGAATTTCAGCTTCTCATTGGTTTTACCCATGACATCCACCAACTTGTCAGCCAACATAGACAGCTTTTCAACTATATCATCATCAGATCTAGATCTTTTCTTGTCTTTTGTAGTGTTGTTTGTTTGGAGGGATTGAAGTGTGAGATAGGATTTATATCTGTTGTTTGATTTTTCAATTTTGCTCCGAACTATTAGTCCCAAATGTGTTAGACTATTATGTCACATGGAGGGTACAAATGGAGGGGATATGAGATTAGGTGGTGAAATGACCATTTTGACCCTCTACCATATAATTATGTATTATATTTAGTAAAATTCAATAAAATTTAAATGTCTCAATTTAAAAATAAAATAATTTTATTTAATTTTTATTGATGTTTTATTTATTTAATTTTTTAATAGATATTTTTTTTAAAAAAAAAATTGTTTAATTTTATTATTTAAATTTTAATAGATGTTTTATTTAATTTCATTATTTTATTATTATTATTTTTTGAAATAAATTTATTTAAAACTTTAATTAAAAAATAACATATATTTTTATTGATATTTTATTTATTTAATTTACTTAATTTTAAAAAAATAAATTTATTTAATTGTGTAAAAAATAAAATAAAATAAAATTTTATTTAATCTAGTTAAAAATAATTAAAATATTAAAGATATGTTTAATATTGCTGTTACTTAGTAAATAATTGAAAATGGTAAAATAATCATTTGAACATTTATCCTTCTCCATAATATCCCAAACAAACATAGGATTCATATCATATCCAATCAAATAGTCATTTCCTGACATCTAATCCCATGACTAAACAAACATAGGATACAAATCCAATCTAACCAAATAGTCCAGGTACAATGTATCGTAGGACTAATAGTCCAGTAAATTTCAATCCCCCCTTATCCAATCCGTCCAAACAAATCTATCCTTTATGTATCCGCCAGTAATTAAGTTTTCAAAGTTTTAATTATTAAAATAAGACACATTTTTGTAGAAACAAGTAATATATTCTCATAACTTGTGACGGTTAACTGGATTTGAGTTTAGCTATGCATTTATTTATTTATTTACTTTTTTATGTTTGTGTGGGGATATATTTTTAAGTAACGACACGTGGCAAGGTGACGCCGACGTGTCAGCCAAGGTGCCACGTGTTAGGGTCATGACGGCAAGGTGATCTCGATCAAGCTGAGGTTATCTTCGAAGATATCGGAATTCGAGATAAGCGGATAAGAGATAAGAGACAAGAGTTCTAGAATAAAGAGGAGACTTCGTCAAGATAAGGATAAAGCTCTTAGGGAGTTTATCTTTATCTCTGAAGGAGTCCAAAGTAAGTACTAAACAGGAATCTATAGAAGTCAGGCTTCTATTGGGATTAGGATTGAGGTAACTATAAAAGAGAGGCACCCTCGCGAGTCTAAGGGACGTAATTTTATGCTTTAAGGATTGAACTTATCATTATTGATTATCTTTGAGAGATATATTGACTTGATCGTCGGAGTGCCCCCGGGTGGTCGAAACCACCGCCGGAATCTTCTCTTTCTGTTACAGGTTAGCCAGGTGTCATATATTCTGACAGTGTTCTCCGGCTGAATACTGGGTTGGGCAGTGTGATTGGAAAATCACTCACACAATTTGGCGCCGTCTGTGGGAACGAAAGTAGAATAGATGGCCAGTAACGGACAGAAGGAAAAGATTGGGGACGACACTCCTGCTGGGAGTGGGAGACCTATTGACCTTGATGGTCAAGGAGAAAGATCGTACGCAGAAACTCATGAACAAAATCACGGAGCGAAAGACGTCGGCCAGACTAGCGACGCACCAAAGAAACCTAATCAAAGTAGGTACTACAACGAAGACGACCTCCAGGTTTGGAAGGATAGGTCCCTACGGAGGGACGAAGAGGTAAAAGAGATGGCAAACAAATTGGCAGACCTGCAGTCGGTCGTCAATTTCATGATGCAAAATAACGTCATGCAGCCACCATACCTGCTGCACGACACGCCGATTCCAGCGGCCAATACCCAGAAGGGAGGACAGAAAACAATTCCCGCAGCCCCTCAGCACAACGGAGACGAAAGATACTCTCACCGACCTTCTAGGGAGGACGGACAAAAAGAATCAAGAAGAGAAGGATCACGGAGGACGCATCGCACAAAGGAGGCAGACCCCAAAGGACATCGGCATGTTCAGGGGCAGGCACTGTGCTTTGAGACAACTCATGGAGAAGGATCGAAAAGGGCTCACCACGAGGCCGAGAGTAGTATACCGAAAAGACTGAAGTCGAAAGATAGCCGAGCTCCTGGGCGGATCAAAGATGACTTAAGAGATTACCTCAAAATGAAGCAATAGAATTCCTACGCTGAGGTAACCTCCCCAGATAAGCCGAGGACACCATTCTCGGTGGAATTAGACAAGTTTGAGGCGCCGAAGAGATTCAGTATGCCGAGGTTTCAAATATATGATGGAAAATCAGACCCAACTTCCATGTTGGACTATATTTGAACTCAACGGCATTGTATAGTGGGAACGAGCCGTTACTCTGCAAAGTGTTCCCCTCATCCTTCGGGGAGATTGCATCAGATTGGTTCCACAAACTACCGAAGGGAAGTGTGAAGACTTGGGAAGGCCTGGCCGAGATGTTTGTGGCCAGGTTTGTGACAAACAAGCTGCAGCCATTAAGGGTGGACGCATTGATGGTTCTGAAGATCAGCAAGGATGAAGGCCTTAGGGCCTATGCAAAAAGATACTATGAGGTATTCAATCGAATACCCGAATGTAATCAAGAGGTGGCAGTCGTATCTTTCAAGAACGGCTTGAAAGACAACTGTCCACTTCGAAAGTCTTTGGCAAAGACATTGCCGAAAAGAATGGAGGAGCTCATGGCAAGAATCGAGAAGTACGCCAGAGTCGAAGAAGACACATCAGGAACCAGGGAGATAAAACAAGAGAAAGGAAACGGCTCGCCGAAGCGAGGCTGAGGTAACAATGGAACGAACAGGCAAGAGGCAGAACTGAGGGCCACACAAGCGGTAACAACTGTGTTCCGAATCCCAATTCCTAAAGTCCTGGATCAAATTCGAAACCAGCCCTATTTCAGAACGCCAGAAAGGACTCCAGGAGAGTTCATGGGAAGAAACAATGGCAAGCATTGTGCCTACCATAATGAAGATGGGCATACAACTCAGGGTTGTAGAGCCCTGAAAACATATTTGGAAGATCTGGTGAGACAAGGACATCTGAGAGACCTTGTCGATGAGACCAGGACAAGAGAAGAACAGGCAAGATTGCCTCAGGCACTAGCAGCCCCACCTCCCCCAGCACAACAGCCGCAGGCAGGAGGACCTCAGATAATCAACGTAATCCACTCGAAGGTCAACGAAAACGAAATCCGAGGAGAGACCCAGAAAGTGAAGCACCTGCAACATGTCTACCAAGTCGGGGAGAAAAGACATCGGGCAGAAGAATGCCAAGGACCAATGATAACCTTTACTGAAGCCGACCTAGAGATGGTCCAGCATCCGCATAATGATGCCTTGGTAGTATCCCTCCAGGTTGGGGAGTGCCAAGTGAAACGCATCTTGATTGATCAAGGCAGCTCTTGCGACATCATGTACGTCCAATGTTACAAGGAGCTCGGCCTTCACCCAGATGATATGGAGCAATCTAATGGCCCAATGGTTGGGTTCAATGGAACGCCGACATGGCCTCTGGGAGCAGTAAGCTTGGAGGTGCAGGCTGGCACCAAGAAGATCAAAACAGAATTCACCATCATCGATACACCCTCCCCTTACAACATCATCTTGGGAAGGCCATGGTTGCATGCAATGGGGGCAGTTCCCTCAACATTGCATCAACTATTGCGATTCCCAACAGAGCATGGGATAGAGGAAATCAGAGGCGATCGGCTGTAGGCGAAGAATTGCTCCATGGCAGCAATGAAATATACCTACAGCGTACGAGAGCCAGAGAAGGCAAAAATTGAAGATGAGGACGTGGAAGTCCTAGAAGACGTCGGCAAAGAGCCAGCCGAGAAGAGCGAAGAGGCACTAAAGAAAATCCTCGTCTAGGATGGAGATGAAGAACGCTTCTTTCTTCTCGGCTCGGGCTTAGCCGAAGAAGAGGAAAAAGAGTTAGAAACTTTTTTGAGAGCAAATATTGAAGTGTTCGCTTGGACACCTTACGAAATGCCTGGCATTGACCCCGAGGTCACGTGCCATAAACTGAATGTTGACAGGTCGGCCAAACCTGTAATTCAACGAGCCAGAAGACCGACATTGATGCACGTTGAAGTAGTAGAAGAAGAAGTAGACAGACTTTTGGAGGCCAGGGCCATTAGAGAAGTACACTACCCAACATGGCTATCCAATACAGTGGTGGTAAAGAAGAAGAACGGTAAATGGAGGGTCTGCGTAGACTTCACCAGCCTCAACAAAGCCTGTCCCAAAGACAGCTTTCCTGTACCCAAGATTGACCAGCTAGTAGATGCCACTTCAGGGCATGGAAGAATGAGCTTCCTAGATGCCTACAGGGGGTACCACCAGATAGCCATGTACCCCCCAGACGAAGAGAAGACAGCATTTATCACCCTAAAAGGCCTGTACTGTTACAGAGTAATGCCTTTCGGGTTGAAAAACGCAGGAGCAACTTACCAAAGACTGGTAACCAAAATGTTCAAGCACCTGATTGGCCGAACAGTAGAAGTCTACATCGACGACATGGTCGTTAAGACCAAGGAGCCTGAGGGTCATCTTGCCAATCTAAAAACAGTCTTTGAAATCCTTAAAACATATCGGCTCTGACTCAATGCATCGAAGTATGCATTTGGAGTTGGATCTGGTAAGTTTTTAGGATACCTGGTGACCAGAAGGGGCATCGAGGCCAACCCAGATCAAATCAAGGCCATCCTAGAGTTGAAGAGCCTGACGTCGGCAAAGCAAGTGCAGATGCTAACTGGAAGGGCCGCAGCCCTGAACAGATTCATCAGCAGAAGCTCAGATAAGTGCAGACCTTTCTTCAACTTGATAAAAAAGGCCACAGACTTCCTGTGGACAGAAGAATGCGAAGCCGCTTTGGCCGACCTAAAAAAATACTTGACCACAGCCCCAGTTCTTTCAAATCCAGAACTTGGGGGGGAGCTGTTCCTGTACTTAGCCGTTTCAGAACATGCGATAAGCGCAGTACTAATCCGAGAAGAGATAGGGGAACAAAGGGCTGTTTACTATGTAAGCAAAACCCTAGCCGATGCAGAAACGAGGTATCTGCCCTTAGAGAAGTTGGCACTAGCTTTAGTAATGGCTTCAAAAAAGTTGAACCATTACTTCCAGGCCCATAAAATTGTGGTGCTAACAGAGCACCCCTTGAAGTCCTTACTGCAACAAGGAGACCTGACAGGAAGAATAGCCAGATGGGCAGTCACCCTAGGCCAGTATGACCTGGAGTACAGGCCAAGGATAGCAATCAAAGGCCATGTTCTGGCTGACTTCGTGGCCGAGTTCACACCAGAGTCCATCGAACGTCGGGCTCCATTGAGCTAGGATGAGCGATGTCCAACCAAGCAAGGAGAAGCACAGCCAATGGCAAAAGAACAAAGGAAAGAGGACAAACTCAGACCCTGCAGCATTTACATCGGCGACTCCTTTCGACTGTTTGTTGATGGGAGTTCAAACCGACAAGGAGTGGGGGCAGGAGTAGTATTGATATCCCCAGATGGACAGGTACTAGAACAGTCAATTCGTTTGGGGTTCAAGGCCTCAAACAATGAACTAGAGTATGAAGCACTCATTGCAGGACTGAAGTTGGCAGCAACAGTGCAAGCAGATGAGGTAATAGTTTTTTGTGATTCACAACTAATAGTTAACCAAACAACAACTGAGTTTGCAGCCTGAGATGAACGAATGTCGGTCTACGCAAAGGAAGTCATCAGACTGTCAGCCTTGTTTTAGAACTGCCGACTACTTCAGGTAAGCCGAGATGACAACAGCCACACTGATGCGTTGGTTAACCTAGCTAGTGCAGTACAACCTGGAAAAGCAAGGACAATAATGATTGACTACCTGTCGGGCCCAAGCATTTAACCAGTAACCATAGTGCATGAAGCAATGTGCATAGACATGGGACCAAGCTGGATGGACGCAATTGTTGCATTCCTAAAAGAAGGAAAGCTACCAGATAACTGCAAGGAGGCACACAAGATCAGATTGAAGTCGGCAAGATTCAGTTTGACAGTAGAAGGACATCTCTACAGAAGGTCCTTCACTGGACCCCTTTTAAGGTGCGTACACCCTTTGCAGGTTAAAGATTTTCTATATGAAATCCACGAAGGAATTTGTGGAAGCCACGCTGGGGGCAGATCACTAGCTCACAGGGCCATTACCCAGGGGTATTGGTGGCCTTACATGCAAAAAGATGCAGAATCCTACGTGAAGAAGTGTGAACAATGCCAAAGGTTTGCACCCTTGATACACCAGCCAACTGCTGACCTGAACCCTGTATCCAGTCCTTGGCCATTTGCCTAATGGGGCATGGATCTCATTGGGCAATTACCCCAAGCAACTGGACAAAGAAAGTACTTGCTGGTAGCAACAGATTACTTCACAAAATGGATAGAAGCAGAACCTCTTGCCAAGATCCGAGATGTGGATGTCAAGAACTTCATATGGAGAAACATCATCACTAGATTTGGAATTTCGAGAGCCATTGTTGCAGACAATGAAACTCAATTTGATAACAAGCTAATCAAGAACTTCTGTGCAAAGTTCAAGATCAAGAACTACTTTTCAACCCCAAGCTTTCCACAAAGCAATGGACAAGCAGAAGCATTTGTAGACGTCCCCCGAATGCCCCGGGAGGATGGGTCCCGTTCTGTTCATTATGGGCTCACTACAGTTCGGACTCTCAAATCGTCACGGTTCTTAATCTGAGCCAAAAAGTCCAAATCCGGAAAATCGTTTTGGAAAACAGATTTTTAGAAAAGAAGTGCCAAACATGGACTGCTTTGCCAGATACAGAGTCACCACCTAAATATTTTATTTCGGGGGAATTTAGGAAACCCTGACTCGTTTGCCTAAGGCCACGTGTCCATCATCACCAAAGTTGCCTCGGCTCGGGAACTTGGGCACGATTGGGGAAGGTCAGCTATGAGTACCCCCTCTCGCCCGATCCGAAGATCGGCCTCTATTAACCATGATATCTAGTTTTGAAAACATTATGCATTCCTAATCCGATTATTAGCCTAATCTTACTATGTGATGCGCACAACACAAAAGTATAGACTAGATCGCCTAATTTGAAACAAAGCATTGCATATCCGTTTGTTTGGGAAATGGTTTGAAATTTGCTACTCGTAAGTAGGATAAAATACGGATTTTAACGAGTTGTTCTAACTCAAACAATCCAACCTTCACCCACAGGCATTCAGGCAGTAATATCACATAAGCACATAGCCACATGGTAAGCATGCTGTCATGTTAACATTCACACTCATGCGAGATGCTAAAGCATAAACACTTACATCGTACTCCGTGCCAAAATAATGAACTAGTTAGTAATCATGCATGATCCTAGTTCATGTTAAAGTGGCTAATGCATCGCATACAAAATGTCATTAGAATAGGCTCGGCTAATCTAAGGATGACATGTGAAATGCAATAACTCGGTGCACGTATTCAAGTTTGAAATTGAAATACTATGCGGTTAGCATGATGCGCCGAGCCCGGTGCATGCAAGACAAATGTATGAATGCACGCATGCATAGCATAAGGTATGCTAATTTAAATATGCCCTAATACTAACCATTGAAAGCATGTAAGTAAAAAGGGAGAAAGAAGTGGGGGTTGGAAGACATGCACACACGCACCCACACTTATTACAAATTCGCCCTTGCTCAGAGGGACCAAAAGAATAATACAATTTAATTAACCTATAAGCTAATTAAATATTACATACCACCTAATTAATTAACAAATCAATTAAGTAAAGAAAGCGATGAAACACCTCGGGAAGAGGGTCCAATGCATGCATGCTCTGATTTGCTCGGAAACCCGTCGCCATGCACAAGTTGCCTCTGTTTTCCTTGCTCTGCTTCTTTGAAAATTGCAAGAGTCCCAGGGAGAACTCTTTGGACACTGTGGAACACCACCGGCCAAGGGGAATCATCACCGGCCATGGGGAAGTGGTCATCGACCATTGGTTGAGCTATCGGCCACAAACCTTTGGTCGATCAGCACTCTATGTAGTCGACTTGCCATCTTTGTCTGCAGAAACCTGTTTTGACAGCAGCAGAGGGTAAAACATGGCATGGCAATGCATTTCAAGCAATGTTTGCACCAACCACCCTCCTTATCATGTTTATGACTCAAAGGGGTATGGTACTCAATTCTCGGACCACCAATCACGAATTTCAATGCGTGATGGCCCAAGGAACCAAGTATGCATTTTCTATGTAGAATGAAATGCACATAACAAACAATGAGCTCAACCTCTATCATACTCAATTCAAGGGGCAAAGCATGCATGCCAATGCAATGCAACCTAGGCATGCTAACTAAGTATGCAACATGGCAATGCAAACAAGCATATAAAACATGTGACAATCATGCTAATGACAAGTATACGAGATGCAATGTGGATGGTCAAGCATGTGACTTCATTCAATCATGCAACAACACATGGGGTAAACGTGTAGCAACATGTTAAACAACCAAAACATGCAACAACACACATGGAAAGCATGCACCAACACATAAAGGGTGGACTTAAACCAATTTGGGCAGCCCTCAACTTGGCCCAAAACAGTGGCCAATGCTAAGGAAATGGGGGCCAAATGCACATATAAGCATGCATGCAAACATGGTCCATCACTTAGGCATCAAAGAGCAACTTCTAAGCACACTTAAAAGAGGCTAAACATGGGCATATGGCAAGCAATATAAGCTCTGAAAATCACATGAGGATGGTGCCAAACCAACCTAAACCAAGCAATCAAAGCATGCTAACAAGCCCAACGCTTGAGGCCAACCAAAGGGCTCAAACCATGGCCATGCCAACCAAGCCTCAAAGGGCCAAGGGGGACTCCAAACAGCCCCAATGCAGGTCTAAACAAGACCAAAGACACACCTAGATGACGTCTAAATGGTTTAAACATGCAAGCATACAAAAGAGGTCAAACATGGAGCATAAGATGACAACCTTATAAAGCATTAAAGGGACATCAAATGCAAGCATACAAGCATGCCATGAGGACTGAAATGATGCTATAAGTGGTCCTAAGCCACTGAAATGATGCAAGAATAGCATGTTAGAGGGTCCGATACTTAAGGCCTACAAGAGAGATTACATGGTAGCTATACAAAGCGAAGCATGGATGACCCAAATGACCAAAAACAGACCTCAAGCACACTAAAACAAGCATAAAAGCTTCACAAAGCTAGGCCAAAACACATGAGCATGGTAGTCTAAATGCTATGTACATGTTAAGGCAAATCATGACATTACAAGACATATATGCAAGGCAAGCATGGTGTGTCTATACCAAGTAAAAACAGAGGTAAAGCATGGAAAAATACTACCAAATACCTACTGAAACATGGCCAACATGAGTTCAAAAATGGTGCTCACACATGAGGCTTAAATGGCACATTTTGAAGACAACAATGAGAGAGGGTGGCCCTCTCCTTCTTAGGACCTTAAACCACCATCCTCACCACTGAAATCCCTCAAGATTTCAGTGGTGAGGAGGCCCAAACAAGGTGGTCCCGGAGCTCACCAAAATAGCACAAAAATGGGCCCAAACAAGCCCTAAGAGGGGTCAAACAACCCCAAACAAGAAAACACCCTTAAACAACTATTTTAAGCAAGTAAAAACAAGACTTTTATTAGTTATCTGCAAAGTCTAAAAATAGTTGCAAGATAGGCAAAAAAGCTAAGCAGAAATGGGGAATAAAAGGCAAGAACACTCACCCTTGAAGAACACTTCCAAGATCACAAGGCTAGACCTCTTCTTGGATCAAAACCAGCTCAAAAAGTCCAAGATCAACCCTCTAAAGCCTCAGCAATTAAGGGAAGGTGTAATGGTAGGTGTTTATGTGCAAAACTATGAACAAACACACACTTATACACAATGAGAGGAAAGTATAGAGATAGAATAGACACACTTCTAACCCTAAAAAGAACCAGATCTCTGTAGCTTCTTTCTCACCCTCGAAGAGGAAGGAGAGGCCTTCTCTTTATAGAAGCTCTCTCTTGCAAAGCTTCCAAAGTAAGCTAGTCAAGAGGGAAATCCCTCCATACACGTGTATGGAGGGGGGGCAAAGTGTATGCCAGCTAGCACAGCTGGCATAAAAATATCTGCAAAAGCAGATGCACAGTGGTCGGCCAACCAAAAATGTAATTTGACCAAAATAGATGGCCGACCGACCATCCAGAGTGCCGACCGACCAAATATTTGGCCGATGGCAACAAAACCCAACCGGTGGCCTCAAGCCATGGCCGGTGATGTATGGGGATGGCCCACAAGCCATTCCCTGCTCCTCAAAGGCAAAACACAAGTGTTTGGTGCAAAACCAAACACAAAAAAATCGAGTCGAGAGATCCCGAGGCAAGGCGCGTGGCCGAGACCTCCGGGAACTCACGACGAACACAATCATGGATGATCACCGAGTGTTCAAACGGTGACGTCCAAGTCTTGAGGACGGTCAAAAATGGGATGTCTACAGTTGCCCCTCTTTGACAGAACTTTAAAGTTATAAGAATGACAGGAGTGAGTGTCAAAGCCCAGAGACGACCCATTTTTGACAAGGCCGAAGACTTAGACAAACATGCAAGACAAACAAAGATATGCGCCTGAAGGCAGGGGCAAAATGCAACTGACAATGCAAGAAGTCGACCATAACTTATGATCATGCAAAGAAAGCTATAACGAAGCATAACATGTGACAGTTTTAAGCAATCAAACACAAATCCAACTACATTACAATGCAGAAAGGATGTAAGAGAGTTATGTAATTCTCGATACGTCTCACTCGGAGAATACAATACCTGCCCAGTTCATCTGGTTGCACCAGCCTCAAATGAACCGTACATACAATATCGTGCCTGAAAGAGAAAGAAAACTCAACAGGTGCAATATTGTTAGCAACATGCATGACAATGCAAAATGAATGCAAAATGCTAATGCAATATATACAAAATTATGTATAAACAATGCAAATGATATGCAACGTATTCGAAACAATGCAAATTATATGCAATGCATTTGAAACATGATCAAATCATAAGCAGTTCAAAACCACACAAATGTCATAGAGATGATGGAGATGCAAAGTCCGTCTACCATAGAAAAGGTGCCGCAACCCTCAAACGACAATATCAGCAGTGGAATAGGCACGTACACGTGCAGAACTATGAGTGATGTAGACGGACACAAGAAGGAGTAATTGGGTGGAAAGACATAAGTGGGGAAATGACCCACTAACGAAAGAACATGATCCTAAATGCTGGACGTAACAAATTACACTACAATGTAATATATACAATGGATATGGCGCGCGGGCCAAACCAAATCTTACCTATGAGACGCATGTACACAAACAAACCGCGTCTAACACAGAAACGGTGCCGTCACTCTCAAACCATAATACCAACAGTGGAATAGGCGCGTACACAAAAGTCTCAGATCCGTGCTTCGACGTGAAAAGTATGGGCACACACCAAACGAAGCTCAACATGGAAAGGCGCAAGCCATAGCTGGATGTGATGCGGCCAATGCATGCAAGCCACAATGCAACATATACAAATATGCAATGGAATGGAATATTTACAATGGATAAGGCCTGCGGCCCAAACCGTATCTTGCCTAGGAAAAGCATGGACACAAACAGGCCACGTCTAACACAGAAAAGGTGCCGCAACCCTCAAACCACAATACCAGCAGTGGAATAGGCGTGTACACATGCAGAACTATGCTTCGACGTGAAAAGTGTGGGCACATACCAGACCAAGCTCAACATGAAAAGGCGCAAGCCATAGATGGGGGTGATGCAGTGAATGCATGCAAGCTACAATGCAATATTTACAAATATGCAACGGATGGAATATTTACCGTAAAATGCATGACATATGCAATATTTACAATGAAATACATGACATATGCATTATATATAATGAAATGCATGACATATGCACTATTTACAATGATGCATGACATATGCACTATTTACAGTGAAATGCATGACATATGCATGTTTGTTTTTTGTTTTGTTTTTTGAATGCACGATAATGCATGATGAAGGGAAAATGCATGATAATGCATGTTTTTTTTTTTTTTTTTTGAAATGCAAATGATGCATGTTGTTTTTGTTATTTTCCTTCTCTTTTTTTTTTGAGATGCAAATGCATGATGATGCATGATTTTGAAACGTGCGACAACGCGTGACTTTTGAGATGCGTGACAATGCAAATGATCTTGGAATGTGCGACAACGCGCGGCTTTTGAAATGCATGTGAACTCGAATATGCGACGACGCGCGTCGCTTGAAATGCATGCAATGCATGTGGACCCGAATGCGTGACAACGCGTGTTGCTTGAGATGCACGATAGTGCATGTGGACAGTGCACATCAATGCAAGTTGTGCTTGTTACGACGTGTGTATGCATGCAAAAACCAAAGGTCTTGCACCTTTAGAGGATTTAAGGTCTCCTAGACCGAGCGTGTTTAAGGTCTCGCCAGACTGAGAGATTTTGAATGCGCGACTACGCACGTCGCTTGGAATGCATGACAATACAATATATTTACAACAGAATGCATGACATATGCATGCGAGGTGCGCATGACGATGCGCGACAAGGATCATGCCTAACAAACACTGAAGGTCTTGCATCTCCAGAGGATTTAAGGTCTCCTAGACCGAGTGTAGTTAAGGTCTCACCAGACCACACGTGTTTAAGGTCTTGTCAGACCATGTGATTTAAAATGCAAAACAATGCAAGTAAGGTATGCAAATGCAAGACAATGCATGTGGGGGCAACTTTCGAATCTTGAAAGAGACAAAAGGATACAAAAAGGATACATCGCACCCGTATTCAGGTGCCACGCACAGAAGACATGGTCTGAGGTCGAAACGGAGACCGATTGAGCTTTGGAAATGCACTTTCTTGCACTGTCTTTGAGCAATGAAGGCCCCAAACCACACCTCTGACCCAAGAAAAGGTTGTAGGAGGTTCACCGGCCATCATGGGAGGTCACCGGCTGTCCACCGGCCATCAGAAAAATCTACCGGCCAACAGTGTGGCCGACCGGCCAAACATGCCTGAATCGGGGCAGTTTGGTCTTTTGGCCTTGGGTCTTTTAAAATAGGGCTTCTAGCCCTATTTGCTTCACTTGTTCCTGGTCGAAAACTCTCTCCCTCTCTCTCTAGATCATTTTCTTTCCTTTATTTCTCAATTTTCTTGTGTTTTAAACACTTTTTTGTCGTTCGATTCGTGAATACCTCGTCGTTTTGGACGTTTTGAACCGAACGAAACTTTGTTTCGGTGTCTTTTTCTTGATTTCCGCCACTTGGGGTTTGTTTCCCCCAAGTTCCTCTTGATCTTCGTGCCTTTTCCATATTTCTACTTTTCCAGCCATTTTCCGCCCTCTCGGGGTTGACTTTTCGTTGACTTTTCACATTCTAGCTCGGTCTCCACATTTTCGGCCATTTTTACACTCTCTCTAAGATGGCAGACGATCTTCCACAGGGCGGGACTCCCCTGGAGCATGAGATGGATCCCGAGGCCGAGCTCTTGCCTCTAAGTGTCCGCCCGTTCGACTCGGCGACCTACCGGCCGGTGATTCACATACTGTCTCCCGACGGACTTTGCCAGTTCCGGAGTTTTGACAGGACAGTGCCTCCAGAGCTTCTCCTGCGTGAGCCAGAGTCACATCTATCATACGGCGCTTTCGAGGTATATTCTTCCCCGTTTCATTTTCCGCAATGTAGAACACTTAACTGCCAAAGTTGATTCTGTTCTTTAACTGCTTAGCCCGGATACACCGATACACTGTATGCTGTAGTTGACTGTGAACACACTTGTACTTGATATCTGTTTGAATTGGAACACGCGCACACATACTGTATTTTCCCTAAACCACTCAAACATGCTGACACGTCACATGTTGTAGTTTACTGCAAGCACACCGGCACCCGATGTTTGTTTGAACTTGAGAACGTGCACACACGCTGTATTATCACCAATTCTAAATGCTTTTCAAAACTGTACATTTTATATGGCTTCGCAACTGTTTGCTTTCGAATACAGGGAGATTCCCATGCCTTCCAGGGGTATGGGAACGTTGCCGCCAGAGATTGGTATATGGAGCTGCCAGATGCGGTCCGCCATATCGTAGACCAGGCCGGCTTCGGTGCCTTCTGCAGAGGACTTTCCCGACTTACTGCGAGCAGGCCTCTTCTCGCCGCTCTGGTGGAGAAGTGGTGGGACACCACAGACTCATTCCACTTCTCGATCACAGGAGACATGACGATGACTCCCTATGACTTCTCGATGCTCACCGGCATCGGGGTAGGGGGTGATCCGATCCCCTTCGACACAGACATGGATGAGTGGGAGGCCGCTCAGATTTACTTGCTGGGCGAGATGCCGCCTCTTGCACGCCCATGATTTGTTAGATATTCATGGTTCGAGAGCCACTTCAGGGTTCAGCCGGTCTTGGCCGAGGAGGCACTGATGGCTCAGGAGGAGGTGGAGCAGTACGCCCACGGCTTTCTCATGTTTCTGCTGGGGACGACCATTTTCGCCGACCGGGCGAATACCGTGCCCCTTTGTTTGTTGAGTGCGCTTGTGGACGTTACGCGGATCTTGCGCTACAACTGGGGTGGCACCGGTTTGGCCACGCTGTACGGATACATGAGCTCAGCTTCCCGTGGCAGCGGACAGTTGCTCGGGGGCTACTGGCGAGCTTGGGAGGTACATTTGCTTCTTCTGTTTTTCATTTCTGCTTTCCATTACCTGTACTCTGTATAATGCACACACTGCGGTCTGCTTCACACTAACTGTATACTGTACACACGGCATACATATACCCTGCTTTTCACTAACTGTATACTGCACAGACTGTGCACTCTGCACCGTACATTGCACAATACACGGCTCTATGATTTCTGCTTTATTCTGCATTCCGCTTTATCTGATAAGCATACTGAAACTTACTCTGCAGTTTTGGGTCTACGCCTACTTTCCGAGGCTCACGCCAGTGCCTGACGAGGAGACCCCTCTTGTTGTTCCATTCTCCCGACGCTTCGATGTGAGGCTTATGCGGAGACCACGGGAGACGTTCATATTCTTCCGCCGTTATTTCGACACTATCACCCCCGCAGAGGTATGTTTAGAACTTGCAGTTCATTTAAACTTCGCTTTGCACTGTATTTTCTGATAACAGTAGATAACAAACTGCATGCCATTTACAGATCACCGGGCAGCCTTGGGCTCCATTGCCAGTTGGGATTCGGGAGCGATTTGCCGGTGCGGAGGAGACTGCCCGCTTCAGGTTTCTATTAGAGGGCCCTGTCTGTCGGGCCTGGTACCTAGGTGAGTGCTTCTTGCGCCAGACCCTGGGTTTGTCAGAGCAGATAGTTCCAGCTCCGCCCCCTGAGCATATGAGGGACACCAAGAGGTTCACTCCCGAGCAGATGGCTGATTATACGATCGGCTGGGATTCGATACATTATAGAGGCATAGGCGACTACACAGAGTACGTCCGTACGTATATCATGCGGCCTTTGAGCAGTGGCCGTCGAGCTGAGAGAGAGAGGCCAGCGGCGCTAGCGGCTGGAGCAGGGGCAGGGACATCGAGGATGACTCGAGCCCGTGGCAGGAGTGGAGCTCGAAGAGGACGGATGGCTAGTTGGCCAGCACTGCCCACGACGATGACATGCAGAGGGCGGGGTGGGGCGACTTACTAGATCCCCATCGCTCCTCCGGCTGATCATGAGTTAGTCGGTTTCTACGACTTGCCTCCGGTATGTACTACTACATTTTGCATTTTGCACCGTCATTCATTTCATTTCGTTTGATATTCTGCAGAATATTGATACTTCTAACACTTTTGCAGGCTTCCTCCGAGTACACTCGCCAGTCCCTGGAGTTGACTGCTTCAGTGATGGGGATGTTCCAACAGAGCCTCGATCTTTTGGCCATGTACAGTATTTCGGTATGCTCTTCTGACCACGGTCTCAAACCATACATAAACTGTTTCACATAATCTGATGCATTACCCTGTTAACACAACACTCAATACACTGCCCTCACGGCATCTGATACATTGTAGCCTACAGACGGTTTGCAGCATTACTCATGACATTCATACACTGCACTCAGTCACTGCATTCTGTACCGTCATACTGCTCATAGCATTCATACTCTGTACTCATATACCGCATTCTGTACTGATACTCTGTTTTGCGTAGCATACTGATGCGTCTGCAATTTATACTTTTCAGCCTCCATTTCTGATTTCCGCTGCAGGAGGTGCTCCAGCCGGACCTTCGGTTCCTACCCGAGAAGGAGGAGATGGTAGAGTATACCCCCGCACCAAGGCAGGGCGCACTCATGTTGGGAGTAGCTCTCGGGCGCCAGTTCCAGATGACGACGAGTCTGAAGCGGAGGCGGAGGCGGAGTCATCTGAGGAGGAGACCGAAGATGGCACTGACTCGGGCTCAGATGACGGCGCTGATGATGATGCTCCTGGACAAAAGTCCAGGAAGAGGACGATGACGGACCTCTAGGTCTGAGACCATTTGACATTGATCTAGATTTTTGCTATTTTTCTTCTTCTTATTTTGCTTTTCTTTTTGCTGGTAGCTAGAGTACCTTGTACTTCCGCAGGCAGGTTTTTGTTTTCTTCAAAACTTTGTACTTGAAAAGATGATGAAATAACACAAATTTTTTATCTGAAGAAGTGTTATATTGATACATTTCATACATTGCATCGCATTGCATCATATTACACCTCAATGTAAATGAGATTGATCTCCTGTCTGAAAAATCAAACACTTGTATTGTAATAACCAGATAATGGATCAGCCAACAGCAAAACAACTCAAACAAACTACTGCTCATTTTGAATACTCGGCTTGTAACACAGTGCTTGGTTTAATCTGCATACAGCCAACATAGCTCACAACTGATTCTGAACACTGCTCATTCTGAACTCTGCTCATTCTGAACTTCATAGCCCATAACACAGTATTCTTAGTTCATTCTGCACGCGGTGAAAACAGTCCAAATCTGAAAAGACGGAATACAAAGGTAGAATCGGCAGAAGCTGAAACACACTCAGATGCAATCCGGAACCCACATGTTCACTGTTTCCAAGTGACCCGGGTTGAACCCCTGCGGTTTTACAAAAGAACCAAACCTGTTTTACAAAAATGTGGAGAATGGCACAGCACTCTGAGCACAAAATGATTTGAGAAAAAGGGTTTTCAACCGGGTATTGAGCCTATGACTGAACACAGTGAAAAAAACTCAATAACGAAAAACAAAAGGTAAACAACCTAAACACAACGAGACACGCTCAGAACCGACTCAAAGCAAGAGTTAAGGTAAACAAAACAAAAGACACGACACACAGACGCGTTATAAAAACGAGAGACTTCTCAGATCACGAGGAGCCAGTTTCTTCGGGTATTATTTCCCACCCTCTTCCCATTTGTGATTCTCACACCACTCGGCCCTCAGGCTCGGTTTTTCTCTCAAAACCCCTTTTGCTCACTTTTCTCTCGACTTACACCTCTCTATTCTTCTCTCTCTCATTCTTCATCCCTCCCCAGGTGTGGTCGGCGAATAAACAAGAGGTTGTGGGTTCATGCCCAACTGTGATAGCTCGCAGCCATTTCCTTCGGTGACGTCTAGTCGATGTTCTTGATAAGGGATTGGAGTATCTTGATCCATTCTGGTTCGTGCTTCGTACTTGGCTCGATACCTCGTTGCTCGAAGGTTAAGAGAGCTTTCAGCCCTTTGTTGACAGCTTCAGCTGTGCCCTTCTGGCATGTAGAGTGCCCTTCTTGGCAAGTATGTTGGCGATGGGGGAAAGACAGGAAGCCTAACTCAACTGTGCCTCTAGTGCATTATTTTGACCATTTTTGTTTTTGGCTTTCTACTAAAACAATTTTGACCAAGATGAGAGTTAGATTAACATGCTTGTTCAATTTTTGATTTGAAAACATGCAAGTTAGGCTATGAGCACTGAAAATTTTCCTTTTTTGGGTCCAAGAAAATGGTCTAGTTTTGGAAAGTGAAATAATTTTCGAGAGAATAGTCAACCTCATTAAAAAAAAAAAAATTCTCAAAAATCATCTTGGTAAACAGCCAGTGCTCAACGAGCATGAAACTTACTCTCGAGATGTACAACCTCGGATCGGAGGCAATGGAAAATTGCCCCTTGTTCCAAAGGGCACAGCATGGCAACGGAAAGTTGCCCCTGGTTTGGATGGCGACTCATGGCAACGGAAAGTTGCCCCTTGTGTGGATAACGCCGCAGCATACTGTAGTCAGTCCTCATTAATGATGATCGCAACCGAACTCTTGAATACAGAGAAGACAAAGATGGTCAAAACAAATATATGGACACAGTCACTTTGAAAGTGCGTGGGGCTGGACTTCAGGATGAAGTTGCCTACGTATCCCAAACATGGGAATCAAGCCTTATGTAGTTCCGATTAAGGTACACTCGTGTATTAACCCTCACTTTTTTATGCTCTAACTTTTGCCAAGGCCGCCCTTTGCAGGTTTTCAACCTTGCGAGCTTTGTTCTTCTTTTCTTTTCCATTCTTTTGTATTTTCTTTTCCTTTTTCATATTTTCTTTTCATTTTTTTTCCTTTCTCTCTTTTTTTTTTTGCTTCTTTTTTGTATTTTTCTCTTGCTCTAACTTTTACCTGGGTCGCCCTTCCGGGTTTTCGGCCTAGCGAGCCTCTCAAAGGGTAAAAGTGCAACAAGTCCATGCCAAATGGTTTTAGGATCTCAAAGCCATCCGTATCCGGGAGGGTGGCTGTTGTTTTGACTTGCAGAAGGATCCATCTTCGGCTCTTCGAGCACATCGGACACTTTTTGCCCCTAGTTCGAGGGGTGTTTCTATTCTAGCTTTGCGAGCTTCTTCTGATGAGGTCTGATCTTCTTGATCTGACTTTCTTGGCCTCTTGTTCGAGGGCTGCTTCAAATTTGGCCACGCAGGCCTCATGTTGTAGTTGACCGTTGAACATTCTGAACTAAGGTCCAAGGTTTGAAAGTAAGGGCTCAAGTCTTGAGGTCTAGAGCGATCCTAAGCTACACAGTCTCAAGAGTGATTCCACACAGGTCTTCGCAGGATTACGCAAAACATTTTGTTTTTAATTTTTTTTTTAAAGAAAGCGACAAATCGCTCGCGCTGAAGATAGTGCGGAACCAATCTGGATCAAGCCAGGGTCCTTCTCAGTATGCACGTTGACAAACATGATTTCATTCATTAAGGGCTTAGCATGCCTCTCTTTCTCTCAATTTGATCAAGTTTTTGCAAAACCCGAGGAATTCCTTCCTCTTCGTTTTCATCACCACAGTGTTCAAAAAGTTTTGAAAAAACTTAAGTCAATGCAATGAGTTTGGGGTGCAGAAGAGTGAGTGAGATGCTCCGCCGTTTCATTCAAACGCTCTAGCACAACTAGCTCAAAGTAGCAATAAGCACGAGAACATGATAGCCGCAGCTGTTTCATTCAAGATTTCCTGGTTGCAACTGGCTCCACAGCAGAGATAGGCTCAAAAGAAAGCAAAAGGATAATTACAAAACAAAACGGTGTTCAAGGCAACAACCCCGGAATCACCTGGCATTCTATACAATGGGACCAACTTGACACAACAAGACAGACCCTTTAAGCAAAAAGACTGACTCAAGACAATGAGACAGACCCAAAACAAAACAAAGAACTGACTCGACACCCAAGCTAGAAATTACAAAACTGCATTCGCAAACGCTCCTGAGAGTGCGTGCCAAACGCCATATCTGAAGTACGCCGGGCGTCGCTCGCAGGTGGTCCAACCCCTGATCACATACTTGCAGTATCCTCGAAGTCCAACAACTTAGTGGTGACAGACTTTGCTGAGGTAAGTGGGAGGATGACCTCATTGTCGATCAAATCTTGCACTTCGTGGCGAAGGCGGAAACAACCGTCGGTGCTGTGACCGGTTTGTTGGTGGTACGCGCAGTACAGGGCAGCATCATGTGTGAGAGGAAGATTCTTCGGTAGAGGTCGAGGCTCGAGGGGTTTAAGATGTCCTTTTTTAGTCAGAATTTGAAATGCCATGGACAAAGGCATGTAGAGGGCGTGAAAAGCTCTGCGCCCTCGAGGTAGATACTTTGAAGTCTGAGGGTTCTTGCTAGACGTACTAGCGAAAGGGTCGGCAGACATTGCCTTGGCTTTCTGATCTTTTCCTGGTGCAGGGTTGGGAGAAGAAAGGACTGTTCTGGCATGACAGGGCCTATCCTGATTTTTTGCTTGGCTTGAACTACCCTCGGCTGGAGTGGAGAAAGCATCATCCACAGCTTTAGTCATGACTGCAAATACTTGCTGCTTATTCATCCCCCCGGCTTTCAAAGCCTCGATTGCCCACAGCAGTTGTCCAACGGGATCAGCATCTGTTCCCACTTTGTTCTTACCTCTAGCCTTAGCCTGATCGAGGGTTTGGGTTACTACATCAGAGCGAAACCCGGTTGTTGTTGACACGTCATTGCTGTAGCTGCAGGCCACCTCTGGTTGGCTGAGCTCGATCACAATCCGCCCCAGTAACGGGGGCTCCTGTGGTACAAAATTCCTGGCATATGATGTGGCTGGTGGCGAAGCCGACATTCCATAGGCCAGATCGGCCACGGATCTCTGGAGGTCGCCGATCATTCCCATTAACTCAAACGTGGTGGGCTCACGAGCCTGATACAACTGGGGGGGTCCAGATCGGGTGTGCAGCAGGCGACCTGGGCGGATGCGGTACATCAACATTGGTCTCATCCTGCAAGATGATCCCTTGGTCTAACGCAACTGCCATAACCACAATTTCCTCTAAACTTTGGGTCATCATAAGTCCGCTGAACTGAACGGTGATTGACGGATCAGATATCGGTCTTGCCTAAGCGAAGGAGAACACCAAGTCTCTGAACCCAAATCTCTGAACTTGAAAGGGAAAACAAGCAGTAGTTCAGCCCAGACGGTACAGACACAGACATGACTGAATAATTGTACTTTACTACTAATCACTGTTCCCCAAAATCGCTGTCCCAAAACTGAGTCTGATACCCGCAGATATAACTGATTCCCCAAAACACTGATACTGATGTCCTCAGGCCTGGCACTCAAACTTGCAAACTGATATGCACATTCCCCTGTAGAGATACACTCTAAAAGCACATAGCAAGTAAATGAGAACCAAAACACCCCTATGCTGGGGTAGGGTTTCCCTGTCCTATTTTGTCAGGAGCTAGGGTTTCACTATGCACGCAGCGATTTCAAATAACCTATAATCGGGTAAGCAACCTATCTTAGTTTGGAGTGGTGACTATGGATTCCGAATATGCACTAGGTCGAATGGTAAAAAAAAAGGGTGTCCCGGTAAAACTGGGGTTTGTGTTCCCATACTGGCAGAGCCCGCAACCGGTCAGCCTTATGGCACGCTTCTCCAAGTGAGCCTCCGGCAAGCCGCTCAGGAATAGCAGATGGCCAACACGGTGTCCTAGGCACACCGATGCACATGCAATGCAAAGAAACACATAATTGTAGTCAAAACAAGATATCATGAGTTCGAGTCAAGTTCTCTAAAATCCCCAGCAGAGTCGCCAGAAAATGTAGATGTCCCCCGAACGCCCCGGGAGGATGGGTCCCGTTCTGTTTATTATGGGCTCATTACAGTTCGGACTCTCAAATTGTCACGGTTCTTAATCTGAGCCAAAGAGTCCAAATCCGGCAAATCGTTTTGAAAAACAGATTTTTAGAAAAGAAGTGCCAAACATGGACTGCTTTGCCAGATATAGAGTCGCCACCTAAATATTTTATTGCGGGGGAATTTAGGAAACCCTGACTCGTTTGCCTAAGGCCACGTGTCCGTCATCACCAAAGTTTCCTTGGCTCGGGAACTTGGGCACGATTGGGGAAGGTCAGCTATAAGCACCCCCTCTCTCCCGATCCGAAGATCGGCCTCTACTAACTATGATATCTAGTTTTGAAAACATTATGCATTCTTAATCCGATTATTAGCCTAATCTTACTATGTGATGCGCACAACACAAAAGTATAGACTAGATCGCCTAATTTGAAATAAAGCATTGCATATCCATTTGTTTGCGAAATGGTTTGAAATTTGCTACTCGTAAGTAGGCTAAAATACGGATTTCAACGAGTTGTTCCAACTCAAACAATCCAACCTTCACCCACAGGCATTCAGGCATTAAAATCACATAAGCACATAGCCACATGGTAAGTATGTTGTCATGATAACATTCACACTCATGCGAGATGCTAAAGCATAAACACTTACATTGTACTCCGTGCCAAAATAATGAACTAGTTAGTAATCATGCATGATCCTAGTTCATGTTAAAGTGGCTAATGCATCGTATACAAAATGTCATTAGAATAGGCTCGGCTAATCTAAGGATGGCATGTGAAAAGCAACAACTCGGTGCACGTATTCAAGTTTGAAATTGAAATACTATGCGGTTAGCATGATGCGCCGAGCCCGGTGCATACAAGACAAATGTATGAATGCACGCATGCATAGCATAAGGTATGCTAATTTAAATATGCCCTAATACTAACCATTGAAAGCAGGTAAGTAAAAAGGGAGAAAGAAGTGGGGGTTGGAAGACATGCACACATGCACCCACACTTATTACAAATTCACCCTTGCTAAGAGGGACCAAAAGAATAATACAATTTAATTAACCTATAAGCTAATTACATATTACAGATCACCTAATTAATTAACAAATCAATTAAGTAAAGAAAGCGATGAAATGACTCGGGAAGAGGATCCAATGCATGCATGCTCTGATTTGCTCGGAAACCCGTCGCCATGCACAAGTTGCCTCTGTTTTCCCTGCTCTGCTTCTCTGAAAATTGCAAGAGTCCCAGGGAGAACTCTTTGGACACTGTGGAACACCACCGGCCAAGGGCCATGGGGAAGTGGTCATCGACCATTGGTTGAGCTATCGGCCACAAACCTTTGGTCGATCGGCACTCTATGTAGTCGACCGGCCATCTTTGTCTGCAGAAACCTGTTTTGACAGCAGCAGATGGCAAAACATGGCATGGCAATGCATTTCAAGCAATGTTTGCACCAACCACTCTCCTTATCATGTTTATGACTCAGAGGGGTATGGTACTCGATTCTCGGACCACCAATCGTGCATTTCAATGTGTGATGGCCCAAGGAACGAAGTATGCATTTTAAATGTAGAATGAAATGCACATAACAAACAATGAACTCAACCTCTATCATACTCAATTCAAGGGGCAAAGCATGCATGCCAATGCAATGCAACCTAGGCATGCTAACTAAGTATGCAACATGGCAATGCAAACAAGCATATAAGACATGTGACAATCATGCTAATGACAAGTATGCGAGATGCAATGTGGATGGTCAAGCATGCAAGCAAGCATGTGACTTCATTCAATCATGCAACAACACATGGGGTAAACATGTAGCAACATGTTAAACAACCTAAACATGCAACAACACACACTGTAAGCATGCACCAACACATAAGGTGGACTTAAACCAATTTGGCAGCCCTCACTTGGCCCAAAAACAGTGCCAATGCTCAAGGAAAGCAAATGCACATACTTAAGCATGCATGCAAAACATGGTCCATCTACTTAATGCATCAGAAGAGCAAACTTCTAAGGCACACTTAAAAGAGGCTAACAGGGCATATGGCAAGCAATATAAGCTCGAAAATCACATGAGAAGGTGCAAACCAACCTAAACCAAGCAACAAGCATGCAACTAAGCCCAACGCTTGAGCCAACCAAAGGCTCAAACCTGGCCTATGCCAACCAACCTCAAAGGCCAAGGGACCTCCAAATAGCACCAAATGCAGGTCAAACATGCCAAAGACACACCGTAGATGAAGTTCTAAATGGTTTTAACAGCATAGCATACAAAATGAGCCAAACATGGAGCATAAAGAATGACAACCTTATAAAGCATGTAAAAGGACATAATTGCAAGCATAACAAGCATGCAAGAGGACTAAATGGATGCTAATAAGTGTTCCTAAGACCACTGAAATGATGCAAGAATAGCATGTTAGAGTCCGATACTTAAGGCCTACAAGAGGGATTACATGGTAGCTATACAAAGCGAAGCATGGATGACCTAAATGACCAAAAATAGCCTCAAGCACACTAAACAGCATAAAAGCTTACAAAGCTAGGCAAAACACATGAGCATGGAGTCTAAAGCTATGTAACCATGATTAAGGCAAATCATGGCATTACAAGACATGTATGCAAGGCAAGCATTGTGTCTAAACCAAGTAAAAACAGAGGTAATAGCATGGCAAAATACTACCAAATACCTACTGAAAACATGGCCAACATGAGTTCAAAAATGGTTCTCACACATGAGGCTTAAATGGCACATTTTGAAGACAACGAGGAGAGGGGGTGGCCCTCTCCTTCTTAGGACCTTAAACCACCATCCCTCACCACTGAAATCCCTCAAGATTTCAGTGGTGAGGAGGCCCAAACAAGGTGGTCCCGAGCTCACCAATAAATAGCACAAAAATGGGCCCAAACAAGCCCTAAGAGGGTCAAACAACCCCAAACAAAACCCAAAATACACCCTTAAACAACTATTTTAAGCAAGTAAAAACAAGACTTTTATTAGTTATATGCAAAGTCTAAAAACAGTTGCAAGATAGGCAAAAAAGCTATGCAAAAGTAGAGAATAAAAGGCAAGAACACTCACCCTTGAAGAACACTTCCAAGATCACAAGGCCAGACCTCTTCTTGGATCAAAACCAGTTCAAAAAGCCCAAGATCAACCCTCTAAAGCCTCAGCAAATAAGGGAAGGTGTAATGGTAGGTGTTTCTGTGCAAAACTATGAACAAACACACACTTATACACAATGAGAGGAAAGTATAGAGATAGAATAGACACACTTCTAACCCTAAAAAGAACCAGACCTCTGGAGCTTCTTTCTCACACTCGAAGAGGGAGGAGAGGCCTCCTCTTTATAGAAACTCCCTCTTGCAAAGCTTCCAAAGTAAGCTAGTCAAGAAGGAAATCCCTCCATACACGGAGGGGGGGCAAAGTGTATGCCAGCTAGCATAGCTGGCATAAAAATATCTGCAAAAGCAGATGCACAGTGGTCGGATAACCAAAAATGTAATTTGACCAAAATAGATGGCCGACCGACCATCCAGAGTGTCGACCGACCAAATATTTGGCCGATGGCAACAAAACCCAGCCGGTGGCCTCAAGCCATGGCCGGTGATGTGTGGGGATGGCCCACAAGCCATTCCCTGCTCTTCAAAGGCAAAACACAAGTGTTTGGTGCAAAACCAAATACAAAATAGTCAAGTCGAGAAATCCCGAGGCAAGGCGCGTGGCTGAGACCTCCGGGAACTCACGACGAACACAATCATGGATGATCACCGAGTGTTCAAACGGTGATGTCCAAGTCTTGAGGACGGTCAAAAATGGAGTGTCTACAGTTGCCCCTCTTTGACAGAACTTGAAAGTTATAAGAATGACGGGAGTGCGTGTCAAAGCCCAGAGACGACCCATTTTTGACAAGGCCGAAGACTTAGACAAACATGTAAGACAAACCAAGATATACGCCCGAAGGCAGGGGCAAAATGCAACTGACAATGCAAGAAGCCGAACATAACTTATGATCATGCAAAGAAAGCTATAACGAAGCATAACATGCGACAGTTTTAAGCAATCAAACACAAATCCAACTACATTACAATGCAGAAAGGATGTAAGAGAGTTATGTAATTCTTGATACGTCTCACTCGGAGAATACAATACCTGCCCGGTTTGTCTGGTTGCACCAGCCTTAAATGAACCGTACATACAATATCGTGCCTGAAAGAGAAAGAAAACTCAACAGGTGCAATATTGTTAGCAACATGCATGACAATGCAAAATGAATGCAAAATGCTAATGCAATATATACAAAACTATGTATAAACAATGCAAATGATATGCAACCTATTTGAAACAATGCAAATGATATGCAATGCATTTGAAACATGATCAAATCATAAGCAGTTCAAAACCACACAAATGTCATAGAGATGATGGAGATGCAAAGTCCGTCTACCATAGAAAAGGTGCCGCAACACTCAAACCACAATATCAGTAGTGGAGTAGGCCCGTACACGTGCAGAACTATAAGTGATGTCGACGGACACAAGAACGAGTAATTGGGTGGAAAGACATAAGTGGGGAAATGACCCGCTAACGAAAGAACATGATCCTAAATGCTGGACGCAACAAATTACACTACAATGTAATATATATATGGCGCGCGGGCCAAACCAAATCTTGCCTAGGAGGGGCATGTACACAAACAAACCACGTCTAACACAGAAACGGTGCTGTCACCCTCAAACCACAATACCAGCAGTGGAATAAGCGCGTACACAAAAGTCTCAGATCCGTGCTTCGACGTGAAAAGTATGGGGTGTCTATAGCATCCAACAATGTAATTTTGGATGAAATAAAGAAGAGGCTGTAGGTAGCAAAAGGCAAGTGGGTAGACGAATTGCCCAATGTACTCTGGGCATATCGGACTACGCCGAGAAGATCAACAGGAGAATCCCCCTTCGCCATGGCTTATGGCACAGAAGCAGTCATCCCGCTGGAGATCGGCATCCCAGGAATCAGAACCCAGGGAGTAGAAAACGGGGCTAATGATGTACTCTTAGCCCGAGATCTGGATCTTTTAGAAGAAAGAAGAGAGAAAGCTGCAATCCAGCTTGCAGCATACCAGCAGCAACTTGCAAATGCTTATAACAAGAAAGTCAATCCAAGAGAGTTTCAAGTCGGCGACCTAGTCCTAAGGAAAGTCGTCGGCAATAAGAAGGATCCCAGAGAGGGTAAGCTTGGCCCAAACTGGGAAGGACCCTATAGAGTCATCTCGGTACTGGGCAATGGAGCATATCAACTTGAAGATAATGAGGGCAAAGAGTTGCCAAGACCTTGGAACACTTGTAATTTGAAATTTTTCTATCATTAGAATTTCTTTGTTCCTTTGCCATTTGGCAAAGTACATAAATAAAGATTCAGTTCTTTTTTCAAGATACTTGACATTGTCTCTAGAATACATGCATAATGAGAACCCAAGTGGAACTCAGATTCACATTAGGGGGCAGAGAGAAGAAGAATATGTTTAACACTTGTTGAAATTTGTGGACAATTTACAAGTTAAAGTTAAGCCGAAATCATTGTTTAACACTTGTTGAAATTTGTGGACAATTTATAAGTTAAGTTAAACCGAAAATATTACTTAACACTTGTTGAAATTTGTGGACAATTTACAAGTTGAAGTTAAGCCGAAGTCATTGTTTAACACTTGTTGAAATTTGCGGACAATTTACACAATTTACAAGTTGAGTTAAACCACAATGATGTTCAACACTTGTTAAGAGTTTACAAGTTAAGATTAGAACTGAGAAGTTTGTCTATCCGAGGTGTCTCACCCCGAGAAGATTGTACAATGAAGGAAAAGTATGTGAAAGGCATGCAGAATATTCTAAGTACAGAATCATGCAGAAGCAATGAAGAGAAGACAAGAGTGCAAGCACTTAGAAAAGAAAAGTTGTATTAGCATTCACCGAGAAAAGGTTACATCGGCCATACAAAAAGCTTACATTGTTCCAAAAGATAAATAACAAACAAAATACAAATAAGCAAAAGAAAAACATGAGGCTAAGACTCCTCTCCACCAATTGGTTGAATTTGAAGATCAGATGATTGTTGAGAAGACATCTCAGCAGCCTTATCCGCCGCGACCTCGGCGCCAATTTCTGCAAGAGTGTCATCAAGGTTCTTATCAGCAAGGGTGGCATCGGCTGATTCCTTCTCATAAGCAGCGTCTTTGTTAACCTCATCGCCGTCTTCATCCTGAGTTAAGTCTAGGACTTGCTCATTCTGAAGAGGGGACTTGGCCCCATCAGTATCTTTGGATTTTCTCACCAAGGCCTCATCCTCATCCTCATCACCATCCTCAGACTCAGATTCGCCGACGTTTTGACTTGGAGGTTAAGCTGGAGGGAATGAAAGAGGAATGGCATCATCTTTCCTCAATGGTGAGTCCTCTAGGACATTGAGTTTCTTTAGAAGGGACATGCAACCAAGGGTGAAACCCTTGTTGCATGCCTCCTTCACCTGTTGTTCATAGGCATCTGTGACGTTGGCCATGCCTTGGGCATACACCTTCTCATCGGCATCTTTTATTTCGGCTTCTTTTGTGGCCAGTGCCTCCTGAAGCTCTTTTTCAACTTGGACCATTTTTTCCTCGGCTTCTCTCTTCTGAGACTCAGCCACTTTCCTGATAGCCTCAGCAGCCTCAGCCTTCTCTTCGGCATTGGTCTGAGCTTTGATTGCAGCCTCGGCTTGGTCCTCCGATTTTTTCATCTTTGATTGAAGACCTTTGTTAGTCTTTTGGAGGGAAGAAAACTCCCTCTCCATCTCGACAAGCCTCTCCTGATTCTCAAAAGACTGCATTGAGAAAGAGTGGGCATGCTGGATGGCCTAAAAGAAAACAGAGGTATTAGAGAATATTCGAAGTATGAAATAAAGGGAAGGAAAGAAGAAAATTACCAAATAGAAGACATTTACCTGAACGGAGTGCTGAAGTATTAGAGCGTAGTTCTCATACTCACTGTACTGGGCGTTTCGCTCCAGATCGCCTGGAAAAAGCAGAGCGGTACTGAATGCAACGCCAATGTTGACATCATCGGCATTATCACTTGCCATGACAGGCTTGTCTTCCAGAGTAATTGTGGGGGCCCAGGGGGCATCAGGCTTTTTTGATCCCAAAGTCGTTGTAGAAGAAGACCTCGACATTTTTGGTTTTTGGGATTCTGGTGGTTGAGACTCAGAGCGCTTCTTCCCAATGGAAGACTGAGATTTATCACTCTCAGCCAACTTTGAGATAGGCAAGGTGTCTTCAGATTCAACCTGAGCTACCTTAGCCTTGGGTTGAGCCTTATTCTTTTCGGCTTCGGTGGAGGTTGGGTTTGTACAGGTTGATCGTTAAGAGATGATGGAATGCTGGCTAGAAGATCTTTTGTAACTGGTTTTGGACCCATCTCGGCAGTAGAGACTGTTCGGCGTCGGCGGCGGCGTTGTGATATTGGAACCAAGTATGGAGTTGAAGTTGACGGTTGCTCGGCTGGATCAGAGGTTGACCCCTGGTCTGTCCGAAATGTGGATATGGTCTGTGGCGTTGTGGCAGATGGTGGAGAAAGGCTTTTCTTCTTCCTCTTAGGGACGTTGGGCAGAGTTGATTTATAGGTTGGGATAAAGTTGAGGAGCAGAGGCGCCTTTCATTTGTGAATTGGCAAGTTCAGAAGTTTTTTCAAATCCTTGCGGGAATAGAAGGATTGACAAAAATTCTTTGGAGGCTGAGGAAGAACTGCAAAGATAAAAACAGCACAGACATTAGAACAAGAATATTGAAAACTTTATGCAGGAAGATAAAAAGAAACTTAATGAAGGGTGGCCCTTACCAGCTCCTTCCCCCAAAACAGTGCGGCTTAAGGGATAAAGATGAAGGTTGTCGTTTGGTTGAAACTCCCAATTGCCCAAGACAATGAAGTAATCGTCTCCAGCTCCCTTGTTGGAGTCTGGGAGGTCGGCTATGATTTTATATTCGGTGGATCTCGGCTTAAGGTAATAGACATAGTCCGTGTCTTTTCTAAGACGACACATAGTATAACAGTATTGGAAGTCGGCAAGTGTAATCCTGGCATTCTCTTGTTTAACTAAGGCTATGGTACTAGTAATAACTTGGTAAGAATTGATGGCGAGTTGCATTGGGTTCAACTTATAGAAGTGAAGGATTTGACGGAAAAAAGGGTCAAGTGGAAACCGAAGTCCACACTCAATATAGGCAACTACAGGGAAGGGCATGGAGTGATTAGTAGGCATGATGGAGTCATCATCCCCGGCCAACCTCAGATTGACATGGGCTGGGATTTCAAACTCTTGCCTAAAAAGTTCTAGCTTGGAGGGGGTGTCTACCCGATGTTTCCACATACCCATGATATCGGGATAACTAAAGGTATTGGATTTCAGAAAGAAGATGTTTCAAAAAGGGTTATTGGGACCTCGGCAAAAAACCTAGGTTTGAATTGGTGCAGAAATTTGTAAGGGATGTTTCAGTTTTTCCTAAAATGTGGGTTCTATAGACAAATCCCAAACCTAAAACTATGGAGATGAAGATCAAAGGCACAGATCTGGAAAAGACACAAAATAGAAAACAAAGGCGAAGTTTCAGAATCAAGAACAGAGATGGACTATCAAGAACATAAAGAATACAAAGGGTTGAAGGCCAAGAACAGTGGCAAGACGTGCAAGAAAACTATGAACAATACATGTTTTCAAGGCATAAGCAAAAAGTAAAATCTACGCATTCAGATGTGTGATTCACAAATTAAATGTTTGAGCAAGGCAGTAATAACAAGAAATTCCAAAAAAGATCAAGAACTGGAATAAGAAGAAAACAATTGCTTACCAGAAAATATGAAGCCGGTGTAAAGATCGCCGAAGTCAGACGACGGTCGTGGAGACAATGAAATGGTGCAAAATACGCCGGAAGGGGTGAACGGAATAAGTTTCAGAGCAAGGAAGCTTGAACAATGGCAGACTTGAGAAGAGAAAGTTAGAGAGAGAAAACGTTTTCCAGAAACAAGAATAAAGTGAAAGGGAAAAATCGAAGAGGTGTTTTGTTAAAAATGAAAATGGCGGCAAAAAGTAATCAATACACCTGGAAGAACATGTGCGTTAGACGGCGCACGTGAGAGAGAGACGGCTTACGGGCACGTCATAGTTACGAACCAATAAGAAGGAAACGCGTGGTTAAAAATGGTTGAATTATGGTGTATGATAGCTCATACGCGTGAAAGGGTTCTTGAAGTTCTTGTTCTTCAACAAAGACATGTCGGCCAAAATAATGATCTCAGCTGAGATACTGAAAACTGACGTACTGGAAAAACGGAATGATATAGGTTCCATCACCTCAAAATGCTGAGGTAATAGAACCTAGGGGGCAATTATGGGGATATATTTTTGAGTACCGACACGTGGCAAGGTGATGCCGACGTGTCAGCCGAGGTGCCACGTGTCAGGGTCATGACGCCGAGGTGATCTTGGTCAAGCCGAGGTTATCTCCGAAGATATCGCAATCTGAGATAAGCGGATAAGAGATAAGGGACAGGAGTCCTAAAATAAAGGGAAGACTTCGCCAAGATAAGGATAAAGCTCTTAGGGAGTTTATCTTTATCTCTGAAGGAGTCCAAAGTAAGTACTAAGCAGGAATCCATAGAAGTCAGGCTTCTATTGGGATTAGGATTGAGGTAACTATAAAAGAGAGGCACCTCCGTGGGTCTAAGGGACGTAATTTTATGCTTTAAGGATTGAGTTTAGCATTATTGATTATCTTTGAGAGATATACTGACTTGATCAGCCCTCGGGTGGTCGAAACCACCGCTGGAATCTTCTCTTTCTGTTACAGGTTAGCCAGGTGTCATCTATTCTGTCAGTGTTCTCCAGCTGAATATTGAGTTGGGCAGTGTGATAGGAAAATCACTCACACAGTTTGGATGGTTGAACTATAAACATCATTACAAGGAATTCCATTATTAATAATAAAATTTGGATGTCAACACAATTCAAACGTTTGGTTTATTGTAAATTATGTATGAAAAATTAATAAAATTTTAAGTATTATGAGTTACTCTAAAACAGTTCACATTTTTAGAGAAATGTAAGATTTACATGGAAAGCTAATTAAGATTCACATTTACAAGGAAAGCTTTATACTGTAATTAAGTTTGATGCATCAATAAATTCTATTTTACCGATCAAAAAATAAAAAATAAAAAAATTCACATTTCAATTTAAATGTTTATCTCCAACTAATAAAATGAAGGATATTTGAAATGAGATTTTATTTTCTGTTTTCATTCGTATTAAATTCATTGGACCTCATCCTCGCGGAAGAGGGGTGGCTGCTGTGCATAAAGCACAACAATTACTGTTGTGCAGCTAATTGGGCCCATTTCGAGCTCTATTTTGCTAATCTGAACTGTTCACTTTTTAGGGTATATTGAGTAGAGTATACTTGTAAAAATCGAATATCGGTAGCCCTTTCATCTAAGTACATTTGTGTTCTTTTATATACAAAAGCACATTAACTATTCATTTTTTCAATATTAATGTGATTAGATGAAAGGGTTATCAATGTTCGATGTATTTGATTTTTTATATGTATATTCTACTCGATGTACCCTAAAATATGAACATTTTGGATTATCAAAATAAGAGCTAAAGTGGGCCTCATTGGTTGCACAATAGTAACTGTTGTACATAAAACACAACTGTCACCCCAAGTTCCATGCGCGTAGTGGGCCTTATACCTTCCAACAATAAAGATGTGTAGAGTAAAAAAATCAGTTTTATCGTATGTCAATAGACACATGAACAAATTATATTCTATTTTTTAAAATAAACGGCAACTATAAGTTTAAAATTAAACTCTCCACTTTACAAAATAAAATGAGATTTGATCACTTATTTATCGATATTAGACGAAGTTGATTTTATACATAAACGATCTTCACTGTGAAATTTACAAAATAAAAAATTCAGATCATCGTTATGAACTCATCATGATGGGGCTCACAAAATTAAGTATGAAAAAAATAAAATAAAAAAATTAATGATATTGAGATGAGCCGTTACCGTGGCATAGACCATTCATCATAAATATTTGAATCTTCACAAAATATGTGCTTATGTTCGAACTAGCTTATGAATCTTCCCAAAATGTGAGTTCCTATTCTGAAATTCTGCTTCATCCTTATGCATATGGTCATGTTTCTACCCAGATTCAGATTATGTTTCAATTGGAACACCATATGGCAATTGATATCTTTGTTAGAGACTTTCCTAGAATAAATAAAACTGTTTAATTTTTTAAATAACTAAATAATCTTTTGACAAAAATAGTCAATCTATTGTATTATAGTAGCCTCAGCTGGCTCCAACAATTGGCGTGAAGAATTTTTATATAGACTAATACTAACAACATAGAATCAGTCACAAAATATGTAATAATTGGGTAAGATTCATTTTGAATGTTGTCCCCTCCATAATTGAGTTTAATCCTAGACTTTCATTGTATTTTTTGTAAACCATTATATTGTCAGAATAATGACAAAGACGAGAATCCCATTAGGGTGTTTACCATGCAATAGTCATTGCGAGAAAAGAAAGAGTATAATTAGAATGGTTGAATTGAAGTCGATAGCTCCATTAGCCTTTCCTATGCCTCTTGAAAAAGGTCATAACCATTGCCAGTGGTTATCACAACTGCTAGGTTTCGAATTCTAAACCTAAGCTCACTCTTTTCCTGGACAACTTCTTCCTATGGGAAGGTTTTCTCACTTGTCAATGGAGACAATTCTATGTATGCGGCGGCACCATATTATGGTGTGATCACTCTACATTTTTTTTTATTGGCAAAAGAAATCTATATTGATGGAAACATACGAAGTATGATGGAGTACATCAATAGAGAGGAGCTTGGAGAGAGGAGCTTGGAGCTAGCTAAGGCTCCAAGCTCCAGTTGGTGAGAAACCAACAAAACAAAGCAAAATCAACAAAGCCAACCAACAAAACAACAGCCACTGATGAGCAGAACAAAGCAACATAACAGTTTCTTCTTACACCACAATGCTGAGAGAACCATAAGCAACCAGCTTCTTAGCCTCCAGCAGCAGACTACCAACAGATTAATTCAACAGATTAGACCAGCAACTAATAGATTAGTTCACCTCCCATTTAATAACATTATAACTAGGTGATGAAACTTGAGTCGGACATGTTCACCTTGGTACTAATATTTAGCCTCATACCAACTTCCATATGTGACTTTACCTCTCAGATTGATATTTGATTATGAGTGGCCATACATGTGCACACTTTTGTTACTAATCTAACCACATTCATACGAATGTGTTCTCCTATTGACAACATACTCTAAATGACTACTATTCACTGTGGGGACATAATTTTTGAATAGCAACACGTGGTCGAGGTGGCACCGAAGTGTCAGCCGAGGTGCCACGTGTCCTGTTCATGACGCCGAGATAATCTCGGCCAGGCCGAGGTTATCTTCGAAGATACCGGAATCCAGGATAAGCGGATAAGGAACAAGAGTCCTAGAATGAGAGAAGACTTCAGTTTGGATAAAGATAAAACTTTTACAGAGTTTATCCCAATCCTACTGGGAGTTCAAGATTAGCAGTAATCCAGAGTCCATTGGAGCTAGGCTTTTATTGGGACTAGGTTTGTGTTGGCTATAAAAGAGAGGCACCCTCATGGGTCTAAGTTACGCTTTTTATATTCTGAATAGTGAGTTAAGCACTTTTGCTATCTTTGAAAGATAATTGACTTGATCGTCGGAGTGCTCCTTGTAGACACCCCATTTTTGACCAACCTTAAGACTCAGACGTCATCGATTGAGCGCTTGGTGATTGCACATGCTGTGCTCGTTTTGAGGTTTTGGAGTTCTTGGCCGAGAGCCTCGCCTCCGAACATCGGAACTTTTTGTGCTTTGCCTTAGTTTGCGGACCAGGTCTTGCTTTCTCTTCCCAGAGGGAGGGAGAGGTCTTGTAGACCATCTCTCAGTGGCCGTAGGCTACTTTTTGTGGTCGCAGGCCACTGTTCCGGTTTGGAGACCAGTTTTCAATTTTCGGAGCCGTTGGCCGCGCGCCTCGGTTCGGGACCGCTTAACATTCTCTGTTTGGCACGATTTTTGGCACACACCTTGTTTCCTCTATCTAGAGGAACACTGCGGCCCGGGAGACCACCTTTGTGGTCGCTCGCCACTTTTGGTGCTTAACAGCCTGTTTTCGGGGCACCCAGCTGTGCGTTTTGACCCCCGAACCCTCGTTTTGCATCCGTCTTGGTTCATTTTTAGCATGGACCTTGTTTTCATTGTTTGGGAGGTTGTACAAGGGTGGGAGACCGCCTTTTCTCCTTGGAGACCATTTTTCTCTCGCCAGCCGATTTTCTTGTCAAGAAGCTGGTCTCCTTGGTCTTTGAGCCACATTTACGGGTCTCTCGCCATACCACTAGCTTGCATTCAATGTGGAGACCATCAAATGGGGCTGCCGACCACCTTTCATTGAGTTGAACCTTTTGAACTGGTCGGCCGACCAGGGGATGTGGTCGGCCGACCACCTGAACTGGTCGGCCTGCCTCCCCCAGTTTTGTCTCTGTGAGTTGTTGCCAGCTGGAAGGCACAGATTGGATCCTCCATATGGAGGATCTTCAACCTTGGTTTTTAGCTTCTTTGAGAAGCTTTGGTCCCTTTTGGCTATAAAGGACAGCCTCCCCCTCCTTTGTGAGGGTTTAGAAGTTTGTTGAAGGCATACAGTACATCTCCCTCTATATCCCTCTATTTTGGCTTAAAAAGTGTATCGTTCTTGCACCTTTGCACACCACCTCATAGCCTAACCCTTCCACCATTGCTTGGAGCTTCTTGGAGGCCATTTTCAGAGGTTAAGGAGTTGGGTTTTGGGTCCAGAAGTTGCTGTCTTGCTGAGCTTCAAGGGTAACACACTTTTTCCCTCTTTTAAGCTTTATTTTGATGCATCTCTTAGCCTTATTTTCATGCATATTTGAGCTTTGTTGTCAACTGAAAAAAGTCTTGTTTTGAGGTCCTTTTGATATTTGTTTAAGGTCATTTTGTTGTTGGGGGTCATCTACCCCCTTGCATGCTTCATTTTGCTTTGTTTTGAGCCATGCCCTAAGGCCTTTGGGTTGACCTTTGCTTGGCCTTTTAACCTTTGAAATCCAGTGGATTTTCAGTGGTTAACATGTGTTTTTGAGAGCCAAAATCAGAGAGGGGTGACCCTCTCCCTCCTTGTCATGTTCACTAGTATTTTTGGCCTTACAAAGGAGCCTTCATTTGCACACCTCCAAGCCTTGTTTTAGGACCTTTTCAGTGACTTTTAGGGCCTGCCTAGGCTCTGTCCAGAGTTTTTTTTGTCATCTTGGGTATGTCTCTTGCATGTGTAGAATAACCCCTCTTATAGCCTATTAAAGGAGCATGACATTCTTGCATGCATTGATCATGTTTTGGCCATTGATTCTAGCATATTTTGGCCATGTTCTAAACTGATTTTATTCATTATTTGGGCTACTTTAGCTCTGTTTTAAGGTCCCATGGTCGAATGATGCTTGCCATGCATGCTTGTAGTGTAATACCCTTGCCTAGCTTCGAGTTTTGAAGCCTCTTGCATGCTTAACTTGAGTTGTTTTCATGTTTTGGCATCATTGAACATGTTATTTCAGAGCTTATACTTGTGCCATATTCCCATGTTTTCCACTCTTTAAATGCGTTTGAGAGTTGTGCTTGTATGCCTCATTTTTGTGCTATTGCATGAGCTTCATTTTTGTGCATTGCAAGCCCTCATTTTAGTCCATGCCACTGTTTTGGGTCTGCATAGGGACTGTTTGGGATTGGTTTGGTCATTTGGGCATCGCTTTGCATACTTCTAGTGTAATGCACTTCACTAGTTTCGATAATTGTGCCATCCAACATGCGTCGGGTGAGTTGTTTGCATGATTCGAGACCATCTTGTATGTCATTTCAGAGCTGGAACATGTGTCATTGTATGCCATATTTCATCCTTGTCATGCTTTGGTAGAGTTGCACTTTGTTCCTTAGGTTTGGTCCCTTGCATTTGTGCATGTTTGCATGTACCTTGTTGCCTCATTTTCATCATATTGGCCATTGATTTGGGTGTGGCTAAGGCCCCATCCATCTTGGTTTAAGTCCATCTTGCATTGTGTATGCCCTATAGTCCATGTTATCGCATGTTTGATCATTGCATTGCGTATGCCTCGTTCATAACATTGTGTATGTTAGTTCATCGTGTATGCATGCCATATAATCCATGTGCATTGAGTATGCCATTGATTAGTTCATAGCATTGTGTATGCCATTTGCATGCTTGCATGTCATTCTGTGCATCTTCGCATCACTTAGTTGCATTGCATTTAGATCGCATGCTAGAGTTGCATTTGTCCATACATTGTTTGTTGCATTGTGTTTGGAGTAGGGTTTAGTTCAAACACGAGAAATGAGGGACGTTTCATATTCAAAGTGACGAAACGTGCCTCGATTCTTGGTCACCGACACTCTTGACTATCCATGATAGAGTTGTTGGCTTTAGGTGTTTACATGTGCATTCATTTCACATTGAGTCGTGCAATTCGACTCCTCGGTCATCATGCATCGGGATACGTGACTGATGGCACGAGGATCGAGGACTACACTCCCTAGAGCTTATGCAATGATGGGGGGAGTGGTCATGCACACATATGTTGAAAATACCTTGCCTTCTCTCTCTCTTGCCTTTGTTGTAGAAAAACTAGAAACCAGGGGGCAGAAACTGGTCGGCCGACTAGCTTTTCTGGCAGGCCGACCACCCTTTTGGGTTTCTCCCACAAAAGGTGGTCAGTAGGTGGTCTCCAAGGCCATGAGCTGGTCGGCAGCCTTCCCATGGGTTCCCAGGGTGTAGTTTCAGCCTTCTGGAGCTTTGTGCAAGTTTCTGAGATCAATTGCAAACAAAGGCGAGCCGGGGCATCGCGAGGGATTTCCCGACAAGGCGACTCGAGCATGCATGCATCCTTTATCATTCAAAGCAGAGTTGAGGCAGCCCATTTTACATAGTTTGAATGCTAGTTTAGTTAATTTGTTAATTAGCTAGTGTTGTGTAATAATTAGTTAATTCGATTCTGTATTATTTATTCGAACCCTCCGAGAGATGGCAATGTTGTAATAAGTGTTCGTGTGTGTGATGTATGTCTTCCAACCCCACATCTTTCTCCCTTTTATTTACCAGCTTACGATGATTAGTTCTAGGGCATGTTTCAATTAGCATCCTTATGCTTCGCAAGTTTGCATTCATCCATCTGTCTTGCATGCACCAGGCTCAGCGCATCATACTAACTACATCGTATTTCAATTCCGAGTTGAATACATGTTACCTGTAGCATCTCATATGCCATCTTAGAATAGCCGAGCCTATCTTAGTTGCATTCTTGCATGTGTTGCATTAGGCATCTCAGCATAGTTAGGATTCATGCATGTTTTCTAATTAGCTTCTTTCTTTGGCTCGGAGTACTCGGTAAGTGTTTATGCTTTAGCATCCTTGCATGCGTGTGAGTGACTGCCATGATAGTATGCTTATCATGAGGCTATGTGCTTATGTGATATAACTACCTGAATGCCTGTGGGTGAAGGTTGGGTTGCTTGAATTGGAATAATTCGTCGAAACCCGTGTTTTAGCCTACTTGCGAGTAGCAAACTTCAATCCATTTTCAAAACAAATGGATATGCGATGCTTTGTTCCAACTTAGGCAATCTAGTCTATACTTGTATGCTGTATGCATCACATAGTAATTCTAGGTTAATAACCGGAATAAGAGCACATGTGTTTTAAAAAACAAGATATCATGCTTAGTAGTGGCCGATCTTTGATCGAGCGAGCGGGGGTGCTCATCAAATGACCTTCCCCAATCGTACCCAAGTTCCCGAGCCGAGGCAACTTTGGTGATGACGGACACGTGGCCTTAGGCACGAGTCAGGATTTCCTAAATTCCCCCAAAATTAAATATTTAGGTGGCGACTCTGTATCTGGCAAAGCAGTCCATGTTTGGCACTTCTTTCTAAAAATCAATTTTCCAAAACGATTTGCCGGATTTGGACTCTTTGGTGATTTATCGATCTTGCATTGCACTTTGCGAGATTAGATTCAGAACTGTGACATCGAGTTCGAACTGTAGTGATCCTAATGAACAAAATGGGATTTTCCCGGGACGTTCGGGGACGTCTACACTCCTGGGTGGACGAACCACCGCCGGAATCTCTTCTTTCTGTGACAGGTCATTCGGGCTTAATCTATTCTACCGATGCTCTCCAATTGAATACTAATTTGGCAATGTGGTTAGAAATCGACTCATACAATTTGGCGCCGTTTGTGGAAAAGAAAGAAGAATAGATAGCCAACAACGGACAGAAATAGAAGGTTGGGGATGACACTTCTACTGGGAGTGGGAAACCGATTGACCTTGACATTGAAGAAGACAACTGCAACAAGGAGACTCGTGATAAGAATCATAGAGAAAATGACGTTGGCCAGGAGGGCGACACGACAAAGAAATCAGACCGAGGTGGGTATTATAACGAGGACGACCTCCAGGTGTGGAAAGAGAGATGCCTGCGGAGGGACGACGAACTGAAGGGAATGGAAAACAAATTGGCGGACCTGCAAATAGTCGTCAACTTCATTATGCAGAACAATGTCATGCAGCCACCATTCCTGTTACAAGATATGCTGATTCCAGCGGCCAAGAAAGATCCCCGAAAAGATGGGTAGAAAACAGTCCCTACAGTCCCCCAGCACGCCAGGACCGAAAAACACTCTCACCGACCTTCAAGGGAGGTTGGGCAAGGAGAGTCAAGAAAGGAAGAATCTAGGAGGACGCATCGCGCCAAGGAAGCTGACCCCAAAGAACATCGACATGTTCAACGGCAGGAGCTGTGCTTGCGACGCAACTAATGGAGAAAGGTCCAAGAGGACTCATAATGAAACTGGGAGTAGTGCACCGAAAAGGCTGAAGTCAGGAGATAGCTGAGCTCCTGGACGGACCAAGGAGGATCTGAGGAATTACCTACAGAGGAAACAACAAAATGCTGAGGTAACCTCCCCGGTCAAGCTGAGAACGCCGTTCTCGGTAGAATTGGACAAATTCGAAGCCCCGAGGAGGTTTAGCAGGCCGAGATTCCAGATCTACGATGGTAAGTCGGACCCCAACTTTCACGTCGGTTTGTACCTGAACTCGATGGCGTTGTACACCGGGAACGAGCTATTGCTTTGCAAGGTGTTCCCCTCATCCTTCGGAGAAATTGCATCGGACTGGTTTCACAAGTTACCGAAAGGAACTGTGAAAACTTGGGAAGGCCTGGCCGAGATGTTTATGGCCAGGTTTGTGACAAACAAGTTACAACCATTGAGGGTGGACGCCCTGATGGCCTTGAAAATCAGCGAAGACGAAAGCCTTAGGGCCTATGCCAAAAGGTATTATGAGGTATTCAACCGAATACCAGGATGCAACCAAGAGGTGGCGGTTGTGTCATTTAAGAACGGCTTGAAAAATGACTGCCTGCTTCGAAAATCACTGGCAAAGACATTGCCAGAAAGCATGGAGGAGCTTATGGCCAGGATAGAGAAGTATGCCAGGGCTGAGGAGGACATGCCAGGCACAAAGGCGTCAAAACAAGAGAAGAAAAATGGCTCGCCGAAATGAGGTCGAGGTGATGGTAACCAGAGACAGGGTTAAGGGTTGCATAGGCAGTCACAATCGTATTCTGAATCCCAGTCTACAAAGTCTTGGAGAAAATCCGAAATCAGCCCTATTACAGAGCACCAGCAAGGGTACCGGGCGAATTTATGTGAAGAAGCTTTGGCAAGCACTGTGCTTACCACAATGAGGCTGGACATCTGACTCAAGGGTGTAGAGCCCTGAAGACACATCTGGAAGACCTGGTAAGGCAAGGCCATTTAAGGGAACTAATGGATGAGGCCAGAACAAGGGAAGAGTAGGCAAGACTACCCCAGGCACCAACAGCACCACCCCCACCAGCACCGCAACCGCAGGCAGACGGACCTTGAGTGATCAATGTAATTCACTCGAAGGTGAATGAGAATGAGATAAGAGGGGAAACCCAGAAGGTAAAACACCTACAACATGTGTATCAGGTCGGGAAGAAGAGACCTAGGGCAGACAAGAGCCAGGGACCAGTGGTGTCCTTTATTGAGGAAGACCTGGAGATGGTGCAGTACCCGCACAACGATGCCTTGGCAATAGCCCTCCAGATTGGAGAGTGCCAAGTGAACTACATCTTAGTTGACCAAGGCAGCTCTTGTGACATCATGTATGTCAGGTGTTACAAGGAGCTTGGCCTTCACCAAGATGACTTGGAGTAGTCCAATGGCCCAATGGTTAGGTTCAATGGAACGTCGACGTGGCCCTTGGGAGCAGCAAGTTTGGAGGTGTAGGCTGGCACCAAGAAGCTAAAAACAGAGTTCACCATAATCGACACCCCCTCCCCCTACAATGCTATCCTGGAAAGGCCATGGCTATATGCAACGGGGGCTGTTCCCTCAACATTGCATCAGCTATTGCAGTTCCCAACAAAGCATGGAATAGAAGAGGTCAGAGGGGATCAGTTGCAGGCAAAGAATTGCTCCATGGCAGCAATGAAGGAAAGAAATGAGAACAGATGGCCAATAACGGACAGAAAGAAAAGGTTGGAGACGACACTCCTACTGGAAGTGGGAAACCTTTTGACATTGACGTCGAAGAAGACAACTGTAACAAAGAGACTCGTGATAAGAATCACGGAGAAAAAGGCGTCGGTAAGGAAGGCGACATAACAAAGAAATTAGGCCGAGGCGGGTATTACAATGAGGACGACCTCCAGGTATGGAAAGATAGATGCCTACGGAGGGATGACGAGATGAAAGAACTGGCAAACAAATTGGTGGACCTACAATTGGTTGTCAATTTCATGATGCAGAACAACGTCATGTAACCACTGTTTCTATTGCAAGATACGCCGATTCCAGTGGCCAAAAAAGATGCCTAGACAGGGGGGCCGAGGACAATTTATGCGACTCCTTAGTGTGATAGAACCAAGGAACACTCTCACCGGCCTTCAAGGGAGGTCGGGCGAGGAGAATCAAGAAAGGGAGATTGACGGAGGACGCATCGCACCAAGGAAGCTGACCTCAAAGAACATCGGCATGTTTAGGGGAAGGAGCTGTGTTTCAACGCAACCAATGGATAGAGGTCCAAAAGGACTCACAACGATACTAGGAGTAGTACACCAAAAAGGCTGAAATCTGTTGATGGCCGAGCTCCCGGACAGACCAATGAGGATCTGAGGGGTTACTTCCAGAGGAAGCAACAAGATGCTGAGGTAACCTCTCCAGTCAAACCAAGAACACCGTTCTCGGTGGAATTGGAAAAATTTGAGGCCCCGAAAAGGTTCAATATGCCGAGGTTACAGATATATGATGGTAAGTCAGACCCTAACTTTCAAGTCAGCTTGTACCTGAACTCAATGGTGTTGTACACCGAGAACGAGCCGTTGCTTTGCAAGGTGTTCCCTTCATCCTTCGAAGAAATTACATCGAACTGGTTTTACAAGTTGCAAAAGGAACTGTGAAAACCTGGGAAGGCCTAGCCGAGATGTTTATGGCCAAGTTCGTGATATATGTTATATAATCTGAAGCAATTCCAATTATATATATACATATATAAATAGAATTGACGGGTCCAAAAACAAATAGTTTTTTTTTTATGATGTTCAAAAAT
>NW_021031552.1:294254-535366 GCF_004153795.1 Camellia sinensis | reverse complement strand
TGGCTCGCCGAAACGAGGCCGAGGTGATGGTGGTTACAACAAACCAGAGACAGGGTTAAGGGCTGCATAGGCAGTCACAACCGTATTCTGAATCCCTGTCTACAACGTCTTGGAGAAAATCCAAAATCAGCCCTATTACAGAGCACCAGCAAGGGTATCGGGCGAATTTATGTGAAGAAGCTTTGGCAAGCACTGTGCTTACCACAATGAGGCTGTTCTGACTTAGGGGTATAGAGCCCTGAAGACACATCTGGAAGACCTGGTAAGACAAAGCTAGTGGCCGATCTTTGATCGGGCGAGCGGGGGTGCTCATGAAATGACCTTCCCCAATCGTACCCAAGTTCCCGAGCCGAGGCAACTTTGGTGATGACGGACACGTGACCTTAGGCACGAGTCAGGATTTCCTAAATTCCCCCAAAATAAAATATTTAGGTGGCGACTCTGTATCTGGCAAAGCAGTCCATGTTTGGCATTTCTTTCTAAAAATCAATTTTTCAAAACGATTTGCCGGATTTGGACTCTTTGGTGATTTATCGATCTTGCATTGCACTTTGCGAGGTTAGATTCAGAATTGTGACATCGAGTCCGAACTGTAGTGATCCTAATGAACAAAATGGGATTTTCCCGGGACGTTCGGGGACGTCTACACTCCTGGGTGGACGAACCACCGCCAGAATCTCTTCTTTCTGTGATAGGTCATTCGGGCTTAATCTATTCTACCGATGCTCTCCAGCTGAATACTAATTTGGCAGTGGGGTTAGAAATCGACTCATACAATTTGGCGCCGTCTGTGGAAAAGAAACAAGAATAGATAGCCAACAACGGACAAAAATAGAAGGTTGGGGATGACACTTCTACTGGGAGTGGGAAACCGATTGACCTTGACATTGAAGAAGACAATTGCAACAAGGAGACTCGTGATAAGAATCATAGAGAAAAGGATGTCGGCCAGGAGGGCGACACGACAAAGAAATCAGACTGAGGCGGGTATTATAACGAGGACGACCTCCAGGTGTGGAAAGAGAGATGCCTGCGGAGGGACGATGAAATGAAGGGAATGGCAAACAAATTGGCGGACCTGCAAACGGTCGTCAACTTCATTATGCAGAACAATGTCATGCAGCCACCATTCCTGTTACAAGATATACCAATTCCAGCGGCCAAGAAAGATGCCCGAAAAGATGGGTAGAAAACAGTCCCTACAGTCCCCCAGCACGCCAGGACTGAAAAACACTCTCACCGACCTTCAAGGGAGGTCGGGCAAGGAGAGTCAAGAAAGGAAGAATCTAGGAGGACGCATTGCGCCAAGGAAGCTAACCCCAAAGAAATCGACATGTTCAAGGACAGGAGCTGTGCTTTGACACAACTAATGGAGAAAGGTCCAAGAGGACTCATAATGAAACTGGGAGTAGTGCATCGAAAAGGCTGAAGTCAGGAGATAGCTGAGCTCCTGGATGGACCAAGGAGGATCTGAGGAATTACCTACAGAGGAAGCAACAAAATGCTGAGGTAACCTCCCCGATTAAGCTGAGAACGCCGTTCTCGGTAGAATTGAACAAATTTGAAGCCTCGAAGAGGTTTAGCAGGCCGAGATTCCAGATCTACGATGGTAAGTCAGACCCCAACTTTCACGTCGGTTTGTACCTGAACTCGATGGCGTTGTACACCGGGAACGAGCTATTGCTTTGCCAGGTGTTCCCTTCATCCTTCGGAGAAATTACATCGGTTTGGTTTCACAAGTTGCCGAAAGGAACTGTGAAAACCTGGGAAGGCCTGGCCGAGATGTTTGTGGCCAGGTTCATGACAAACAAGTTACAACCATTGAGGATGGATGCCCTGATGGCCTTGAAAATCAGCGAAGACGAAAGCCTTAGGGCCTATGCTAAAAGGTATTATGAGGTATTCAACCGAATACCAGGATGTAACCAAGAGGTGGCGGTTGTGTCATTTAAGAATGACTTGAAAAATGACTGCCTGCTTCGAAAATCACTGGCAAAGACATTGCCGAAAAGCATGGAGGAACTTATGGCCAGGATAGAGAAGTATGCCAGGGCTGAGGAGGACATGCCGGGCACAAAGGCATCAAAACAAGAGAAGAAAAATGGCTCGCCGAAACGAGGCCGAGGTGATGGTGGTTACAACAAACCAGAGACAGGGTTAAGGGCTGCATAGGCAGTCACAACCGTATTCTGAATCCCTGTCTACAACGTCTTGGAGAAAATCCAAAATCAGCCCTATTACAGAGCACCAGCAAGGGTATCGGGCGAATTTATGTGAAGAAGCTTTGGCAAGCACTGTGCTTACCACAATGAGGCTGTTCTGACTTAGGGGTATAGAGCCCTGAAGACACATCTGGAAGACCTGGTAAGACAAAGCCATTTAAGGGACCTAATGGACGAGGCCAGAACAAGGGAAGAGTAGGCAAGACTACCCCAGGCACCAACAGCACCACCCCTACCAGCACCGCAACCACAGGCAGAAGGACCTTGAGTGATCAATGTAATTCACTCGAAGGTGAATGAGAATGAGATAAGAGGGGAAACCCAGAAGGTAAAACACCTACAACATGTGTATCAGGTCAGGAAAAAGAGACCTAGGGCTGACAAGAGCCAGGGACCAATGGTGTCCTTTATGGGAAAGACCTGCAGATGGTGCAACATCCACACAACGATGCCTTGATAATATCTCTCCAGATTGAAGAATACCAAGTGAAGCGCATCTTAGTTGACCAAGGCAGCTCTTGTGACATCATGTATGTCAGGTGTTACAAAGAACTTGTCCTTCACCAAGATGATCTGGAGCAGTCCAATGGCCCAATGGTTGGGTTCAATGGAACGCCAATGTGGCCCCTTGGAGTAGTGAGTTTGGAGGTGTAGGCTGGCACCAAGAAGATGAAAACAGAGTTTACCATAATCGACACCCCCTCCTATTACAATGCAATCCTGGGAAGGCCATGGCTGCATGCAATGGGGGCTGTTCCCTCAACATTGCATCAGCTATTGCGGTTCCCAATAGAGCATGGAATAGAGGAGGTTAGAGGGGATCAGTTGTAGGCAAAAAATTGCTCCATGGCAGCAATGAAATCTACCTGCAACATACGAGAACCAGAAACAACAGAGATCGAGGACGAAGACATGGAAGTCCTGGAGGACGTCTGCAAAGAGCAAGCCAAGAAGAGTGAAGAAGCCCTGAAGAAAATCCTTGTCCAGCAAGGAGATGAAGAACGCTTCTTCCTTCTCGGCTCGGGCTTAGTCGAGGAAGAAGAAAAGGAACTAGAGGCATTCTTAAGAGCAAACATTGAGAGGTGTTTGCATGGACGCCAAACGAGATGCTTGGCATTGACCCTAAGGTCACTTGCCACAGGCTGAATGTGGATAAGTCGGCTAAACCTGTCATCCAGCGAGCAAGGAGGGCAACATTAATGCATGTTAAGGAAGTGGAAGAGGAAGTAGATAGACTTCTGGAGGCCAGAGCCATTCGAGAGGTAAATTACCCGACATGGCTATCAAACACAGTGGTGGTAAAGAAAAAGAATGGTAAGTGGAGGGTCTGCGTGGACTTCACCAGCCTGAATAAGGCTTGTCCCAAAGAACGTTTTTCACTACCCAAGATTGACCAATTGGTGGATACCACTTCAGGGCATGGAAGAATGAGCTTCCTAGATGCTTACAAGGGGTACCATCAGATAGCTATGTACCCTCCAAATGAGGAGAAAACTGCATTTATCACCCCAAAAGGGCTGTATTGCTACAGAGTAATGCCTTTCGGGTTGAAAAATGCGGGAGCAACTTACTAGAGATTAGTAACCAAGATGTTAAGACATCTAATTGGCAGAACAATAGAGGTATACATTGATGACATGGTCGTGAAGACCAAGGAACCTAAGGATCATCTGGAAGACTTAAAGGTAGTCTTTGACATCCTTAAAACATATCGACTCTAACTCAATGCATCGAAGTGTGCATTTGGAGTTGCGTCTGGTAAGTTCTTAGGATATCTGGTAACCAGAAGGGGCATCGAAACAAGCCTAGATCAGATCAAAGCCATCTTAGAACTGAAGAGCCCAACATCGGCAAAACAGGTGCAAATGTTAACTGGAAGGGCTGCAGCCATGAATAGATTCAGAAGCAGAAGCTCTGATAAATGTAAGCCTTTCTTCAGCTTAGTGAAGAAAGCCACAGACTTCTTATGGACCGAAGAGTGCGAAGTCGCCTTGGTCGACTTGAAGAAGTATTTGACCATAACTCCAGTTCTCTCAAATCCAGTACCTAAAGAGGAACTGTTTTTATACTTGGCAGTTTCAGAACACGCAGTGAGTGCAGTAGTAGTCAGAGAAGAAAAGGGAGAGCAAAGGGCAGTTTACTACATGAGTAAAACCCTAGCAGATGCAGAGACCAGATACCTACGATTGGAGAAGTTAACATTGGCTTTAGTAATAGCTTCCAAGAAGCTAAATCATTACTTTCAAGCCTACAGAATCATGGTGTTAACTAAACATCCTTTAAGGTCACTGTTGCAGTAGGGAGATCTAACAGACAAAATAGCTAGATGGACAGTGGCCTTGGGTCAATATGACTTGGAATTTGGACCTAGGACAGCAATCAAAGGCCAAGTCTTAGCCAACTTTGTGGCCGAATTCACACCAGATGCCGTCATACATCGGGCTCCGTCGAGCTGAGGTATACAACGTCCAAGTGAGCAAGGAAAAACCTTGCAGGGGATAGCAGGACAAAGGAAGGAAGAGAAACTTAGGCCCTGCAGCATTTACATCGGCGACTCCTTCCGGTTGTTTGTTGATGGGAGTTCAAACCGACAAGCAGCGGGGGCAAGAGTAGTACCAGTATCGCCAGATGGGCAGATACTAGAACAATCCATTCGTTTGGGGTTCAAGGCCTCAAACAATGAGGCAGAGTATGAAGCACTAATCGCAGGATTAAAACTCGCAGCAGCTATGAAAGCCGATGAGGTAATAGTTTTCTGTGACTCCCAACTTATAGTCAACCAGGCAACAGGGGAATATGCAGCCCAAGATGAAAGAATGTCGGTCTATGCAAAGGAAGTGGGCAGACTGGTAGCCTTATTCCAGAATTGCCGACTACAGCAAGTTAGCCGAGAAGATAACAACCATGCAGATGCTCTGGCCAACCTGGCTAGTGCAATGAAACCTAGAGAGGCAAGAACGATAATGGTTGACTACTTGTTAGGTCCAAGCATAGAACCACTGAACACAGAGCATGAAGCAATGTGTGTGGAGATGGGACCAAGTTGGATGGATGTAATAATAGTATTCCTTAGAGATGGGAAGCTGCCAGACGACCGTAAAGAGGCGCACAAGGTTAGACTGAAGTCGGCAAGATTTAGTTTGACAGTAAAAAGACATCTCTATAGAAGGTCTTTTACTGGACCCCTTCTGAGGTGTGTGCATCCTGCACAAGTTGAAGATTTTCTATATGAGATACATGAAGGAGTATGTGGAAACCACGTTAGGAGCAGGTCACTTGCTCATAGGGCTATTACTCAGGGGTACTGGTGGCCCTACATGCAGAAAGATGCTGAAACCTATGTCAAGAATTGTGAAAAGTGTCAAAGGTTTGCACCTTTGATACACCAACCAGCAACAGACTTGAACCCAGTGTCCAGTCCTTGGCCGTTTGCTGAATGGGGCATGGATCTTGTTGGAAAACTTCCTCAAGCAACTAGACAAAGGAAGTACTTGCTAGTGGCAACAGATTACTTCACCAAGTGGGTTAAAGTTGAACCCCTTGCAAAGATTCGGGACATTGATGTCAAGAACTTTATATGGAAGAACATTATCACTAGATTTGGGATCCCAAGAGCAATAATTGCAGACAATGGCACACAGTTTGACAGTAAGCTAATCAAGAGCTTCTGTGCAAAATTCAAAATCAAGAATTACTTTTCCACCCCAAGTTTCCTCAAAGCAATGGACAAGCAGAAGCATCCAACAAAGTTATCTTGGATGGGATTAAGAAGAGGTTGCAAGCAACAAAGGGAAAATGGGTGGATGAATTGCCCAATGTACTCTAGGCATATCGGACTACGCCGAGAAGATCAACTAGGGAATCCCTATTTGCCATGGCTTATGGCACATAAGCAGTCATTCCACTAGAGGTCGGCATCCTAGGGATCAAAACCTAGGGAGTGGAGAATGGAACCAATAAGGCATTCCTGGCTCGAGATCTGGATTTGCTAGAAGAAAGAAGGGAAAAAGCAACAATTCAGCTGGGGGCATACCAGCAGCAGCTTGCTAGGGCTTATAATAAAAAGGTGAACCCGCGAGAGTTCCAAGTTGGTGACCTCGTCCTGAGAAAGGTCGTCGGCAACAAGAAGGATACTAGAGAGGGCAAGCTTGGCCCGAATTGGGAGGGACCCTATAGAATCATCTCGGTCTTGGGCAATGGGGCATATCGGCTAGAGGACAGTGAAGGCAAAGAGTTTCCAAGACCTTGGAATACCTGCAATTTGAAGTTTTTCGATCACTAGATTTTCTTGTTTTCAAAGTTTTCTTTTTGTTTTGTTATTAACAAAAGTATTAATAAAGTTTTAGCTTGATTTTTTAACTTGTGTAGTATGATTGATCAGTCACTTGGCGATGTTTCTGATTGAAACATGATGAATAACTTAGACTTATTATATGGCAAAGTTTCTTACTTGCATATAATAGAGTTGAACTAAGTTGGCAATGTTTCTGATTGAAACATGGCGAATAACTTAGACTTATTATATGGCAGAGTTTCTTACTTGCATATAATAGAGTTGAACTAAGTTGGCGATGTTTCTGATTGAAACATGACGAATAACTTAGACTTATTTGATGACAGAGTTTCTACTTGCATATAATAGAGTTGAACTAAGTTGGCGATGTTTCTGATTGAAACATGACGAATAACTTAGACTTATTATATGGCAGAGTTCCTACTTGCATATAATAGAGTTGAACTAAGTTGAATCAACTTGAACTTGCCATGTCCGCAGAGTCAAACACAGATTGGAACTAAGTACATGTCAATCAGATTAACAAAGAGACTAGGGTTGGTAACCTCGGCCAATCTTTGTTTGAATCTGACCTCGACACAAGGTCAAAACCACATGCTTAATGAGAACCCAAGTGGAACTTAGGTCCACATTAGGGGGCAGAGAGCTAGAGAATGATGCTTGGAAATTACAAGCTAAAGATTGGTTTAACACTTGTTGAAATTTTAAGAAGAATTTACAAGTTAAAGTTAAGCCAAGGTTATGTTAAAGGAAGATGGTTTAAAGACTTGTTGAAATTTTGAGAAAAGTTTACAAGTTGAAGTTAAACCAAGATTATGTTGCAATAATAGAAGATAGAGGTCTTGAGTGAGGTGGTAAGTTGTAAGTAACACTTGTGAAAATATTATGAATATCTTCAAGTGTTAAGGACATAATCGAGATAAACTATTTGTGGGTGTAGCCGAAGTATTCCATACCGAGAAGATTACACAGTTGAGGTGTACGTTGAAGACATGTAAAATATTCTAAGATAAGAGTCATACAAGAGTAGAAAAAGGACAAACATGCAAGCATTCAAAAGAAGAAGTTCTATTCACATTCAAAAGAAAGGGCACGTCGGCCTATAAAAAGATTACTTGTATGAGTTACAAAAGTGGCACCTCGGCCAAATTAAAGTTTACATTGTTCCAAAATGTAAAAAAAAGTACAAGGTACAAGAAATAAAGAAAATGGACTACTCGGCGTCAGTAATGGATTGCGTCTCGGCCCCAGAAGATAGTTGGGAAGACTTCTCGGCAGCTTTCTCAGCCTCGAGCTCAGTATCGATCTCCTGTAGAGTTTGATCGAGGCTCTTCTCGGCGATAGGCACCTCGGAGTTTGTCTTCTAGGAGGAGGCATCCTTTGAGACCCCACTCTCCTCGTCTTGAGTCAAGTCTAGGACTTGCTCATTCGGAGTAGAGGACTTAGCCCCAGCATCTTCCTTCTTCCTCTTGACCAAAGCTTCCTTCCCGGATTAGGAATCGTCTTTGGATTGGCTTGGAGTAGGGGGGAATGGCAGGACAAGGTTGTTAACATTCTTGAGCGGGGAGTCCTCGGGGACAGCCAACGCCTTCAGAGTAGCCATCCAACCAAGGGTATAGCGCTTGTTGCATGCCTGCCTGACTTGTCTCTTGTAGTCCTCCTTGACGTCGGTCGCCCCCTCGGCGCACATCTTCTCATCGGAGGCCTTGATCTCGGCCTTTTTTGTGGCCAGGGCATCTTGAAGCTCTTTCTAGGCCTCAACCATCTTTGCCTCGGCCTCTTTCTTTTTGGCCGCAAGGACCTTGGCAATGGCCTTCGCAGGGTTAGCCTTTTCTTCGGCCTCATCTTGAGCCTTCTTGGTTGCCTTGGCCCGATCTGTCAAAGCCTTCATTTTGCCCTCGGCCTTGTTAAGGGACTTGGATAAATTAGCAGCCTCCTTTGTCTTTTGGACCAACTCCTTCTTAATGTCAAAAGCTTGCATCGCGAAGGAGTGGCCATGCTGGATCGCCTGGAAGAAATGGAAAAAACAAATGTCAGTAAAAACTCTCTAAGTATGAAATAACAGAAAGAAAATGAAAAAGTACCAAGTGTTATGGGCTTACTTGGATGGAGCGTTGCAACATCAGAGCAAAGTTCTCATACTTGTTCATCCTGGCGTTGCACCCAAGATCGTTTGGAAAGAGCAAAGTGATAGAGAGGGCAAGGCCGACTTCAATGTCAACGACACTGTCGCTAGCTCTAACCGGCTTGTCTTCAATGGTAATGGGGGGAGCCCAGGGGGCATTAGATTTTAGAGAGCCCGAGGTTGTGGCCGACTCAGACCTTGGTCTCTTTGACCTGGTTGATTCGGATAGTGCGGCCTCGGCGGGCCTCTTTTCGGTAACAGAGGCATTTTTTTTCTGCCTCAGTAATCTTGGAGATCGGCAAGGTATCCTCAGTGTCGATCTGAGTCACCGTTGCCTTGGGTTGGGCTTTCTTCAGCCTTTTTTGTTTCGGCTTTGGCTGAGGCTGGGATGGTGCTGGTTGTGTGGTGCCAACATCTGGGATGTTGGCCAAAAGATCATCCACAACTGCTTTCTTGCGGCCCATCTCAGCAGTGATTGTAGTTCGGCATCTGCGTCGGCGTTGAGATGAAGGGAGCAGATATGGAGCTGATGTTGATGGTTGCTCAGCTAGATCAGAAGTTGATCTTGATTTGGCCGAGATGATGAAGTTGCTGGAGGAGTTGTGGCGGAGGAAGGAGATTTGCTCTTCTTTCTCAGGGCGTAGGGTAAAACGGACTTGTAGGTAGGGATGTAGTTGAGCAGTAGGGGAGCTCTCCGCCTTTGAATTGGGAGATCTAACAACTTCTTGAGGTCCTTGCTTAGGAAGAAAGACTTATGGAAGTCTTTCGCCGGTTGTGGAAGAGCTGCAAGAAAAACAGACTTTAGAGTGTATAGAAAGAACAAAGTATTAAGGACTTGAAAAACAAGTAAGTTTAGCATTTGGCTCTTACCATTACCCTCTATGAAAATTGTTCGGCTAAGAGGGTAGAGGTGAAGGTCCTCATCCGGAGCGAACTCTCAGTTGCCCGAGACAATGAAGTAATCGTCCCCGGCTCCCTTGTTGGAGTCTGGGAGGTCGGCAACAAGTTTGTATTCGGTGGACCTCGGTTTGAGGTAATAGATGTAGCCTTTTTCTAACTTGAGGCCACACATGGTGTAGCAGTATTGGATGTCGGCTAAAGTTAACTTAGCATTCTCTTTTTTGGCTAAGGCTATTATGCCGTTGATAACTCGGTAGGAGTTGATGGTGAGCTGCATTGGGTTCAATTTGTAGTAATGGAGGATTTCTCGAAAAAGGATGTCAAGTGGGAGCGTAAGTCCACACTCTATGAAAGCTATGACTGGGAAAGGCATGGAGTCAACTGTGGGCATAATGGAGTCATCCTTCCCAGCCAACCTCAGATGGACGTCGGCCAAGATGGAAAACTCCTGCTTGAAATATTCTAACTTAGTCGGGGTAACTACCCTATACCTCCACATACCCATGACGTCGGCTTGGGGGGAAGGTGTTGGATTTCAGAAGAAAGTGTTTTGTAAGGGTTTGAGGGACCTCAGCTAAAACCTAAGTGTGTGCTGGGGTAAGAATTTGTGTGGATCTAAGGGGAATTCGTTTCAGCTTTCCCTATGTTTATGAGTTCTACGACAAATCCCAAACCTAAGTTTATGTAAACAAAGGATTGAAGGCAAGAATCTGGAGAAAACACAGAAAAAAGAAACAAAAACAAAGATTCAAAAGCAAGAATGGTGATGCCCTGTCAAGAACACTGTGACAGAGTGTGTGCAATGGTGCAAGGCCAAGAATAGTGGCAAAGTAAGCAAAGTGTGTGGATACATGTGTATACCCAGAAACAGGTGAAACAAAGTATGTTTTAAGCATACAAAGGGCGAAATTTGAAGCGCAGACAGGAATGAGAGCATATGAATATGTTCAAATGTGACTAATAAGCAGAGGCAATAAAATGTGACACAAGAAATTGAAACGAAGAAAGGAAGGAACAGTGACTTACCGAAGAAAGTGAGGCCGGTGTAAAATACGTCGGTGCCGGACAGTGGCAGAGAGCAAAGAAGTGCAGCAAAAGCCTCGTCAGAAAGGGAGAGTGAAGGTGGTTGCAGAAAGCTTCACGAGAGCAACAATGGTGGATTTGAGAGAGAAAGTTAGAGAGAGAAAAAATTGGGAGCTTGGGAATGATGATGCAAAAGTGAAAAGACGGAGAGAGAGAAGGGATTTTTATCGAAACCATAGAATGGCGGCAAAATTACAATCAATGTGCCTGGACCGACATGCCTGTCAGACGGCGCATGCACGAGTGATGCGACATGATGGCGCGCGTCAGGTACGGTCTAGAAGGGGAAAGACGTGTGGCAAAAACGGTTGAGTTGTTGTGCGTGAAAACTCATACGCATAAAGAAATTCTTGGAGTTCTAGATTTAATGAAGCAGGACTTCGGCTAGGAGGACGATCTCTGCCAAAAAACTTGCAAGAACTTGGTTATTGGTTCTAAAGTATTGCTGAAAACAGACTATTCATGGTCATATTAAGCCGACGAGTGATGACCTTGGTAATGAATAATGGAGTGAGCTTAGCCGATGTGCTAAATAGGAGGAATGATATAGGTTCCATCACCTCAGAATGCTGAGGTAATAGAACCTAGGGGCAGTTATGGGGACATAATTTTTGAGTAACAACACATGGCTGAGGTGGCACCGAAGTGTCAGCTGAGGTGCCACGTGTCCTGTTCATGACGCTGAGATAATCTCGGTCAGGCCGACGTTATCTCCGAAGATACCGAAATCCAGGATAAGCGAATAAGGAGCAAGAGTCTTAGAATGACAGAAGACTTTAGTTTGGATAAAGATAAAACTCTTAGAGAGTTTATCCCAATCCTACTAGGAGTCCAAGATTAGCAGTAATCCAGAGTCCATTAGAGCTAGGCTTCTATTGGGACTAGGTTTGTGCTGCCTATAAAAGGGAGGTACCCTCATGGGTCTAAGGTACGCTTTTTATATTCTGAATAGTGAGTTAAGCACTTTTGCTATCTTTGAGAGATAACTGACTTGATTGTCAGAGTGCTCCCGGGTGGACGAACCACCGCCAGAATCTCTTCTTTCTGTGACAGGTCGTTTGGGCTTAATCTATTCTACCATTGCTCTCTAGCTGAATATTAATTTGGCAGTGTGGTCAGAAATCGACTCATAACCACTACAACAACACTAGATCATTTCTTTGTCTCTCTTTTAAATTTGTAACGGGTGTGGGTTTAGGTGTTGATAAGGGGAGTGGTAGTATGGAAGTGGGGTAGTAGAGGGTTTCGCTGGTGGAAAATGACAGTGGTAAGATTTCATAGGTAGAGGTTACTCGCCATGTGCGGTGGTGACGGTGAGAGGGAAGTGGACAAAGTGGTAAGCGTTGGGATAGAAGGGGAGATGGAAGGGAAGCGTGACACAAAAGGGATAGACTGAGTGGATTGAAAGAGGGGCAATAGTGATTCAAAGAAGGACTAAAGGAGAGAAAATCAAAAAGGAAAGAGAGAGAGAGAGAGAGAGAGAGAGAGAGAGAGAGAGTTTTATCTGTTTGGTCTTGGGTTTGGATTAAATTTGTATAACCACATAACACCTCAATTTTTATTACTCGGATAATGTTACATTTTTCTTTTAAATCAGTTCATTTCAATAATGATAAACATCAGAGGTATTATGAAGGAATAAATTACAATGTCCTCTCTTGTGTACATGTAATGAAATACAATACACGCAAATAGGCGTTGCATCATCAATTACAAAAACAACGAAATATATAAAATAGATTAACCCTTTTTACAATACATTGTCATTCCGCCTGCATTTAAAAGGTCCTATGGCCAACAATTAACAGATTTTAAGTCTCGAGCAACTCTTCACTCTATACCTGAAAAATGATTAGCAACGTGGGATGAACACAAAAGTTTAGTAAGAATCCTAATAATCCTAAACAATAGTAACATATGGATAGCTATGATTATGAACGCTCCTCGTATCCAAAACAATAGTAACATATGGATAGCTATGATTATGAATGCTCCTCGTATATATAAGAAATGTGACATTTCATACTTCAAAATATACTTACATAAATACAATTTTCCAAAAGATCTTTTTTAACATAACAAGAAACAACAACTAGTTCTTATCTTTCAAAACTTTTCATTTACGTTTAAAGAAATCTCAACCATTTATCACATTAATATGATCTTCTAAGATCGATCTAAACAATATACTCGTCCTACATTCCAATTCATTACGGCTACAAGGACAATTACTATATATTATCGCCTTAAGCACAAGTGTAAAATGAACGTTTACAAATGCATGTATATATAAACAACAATATATGCGTCAACACACATTACCATATTTTACTGGTCACAAGCACGAAAAGTCAATAATGCATCCCTTCCCATTACAACACAAGTACGAATATACACTGCGCGTAATTAACAAACACATAACGGACCTCGGCTTTGTCAAGCCATAGCCACCACAACCCACTTTACCAAGTGTGAGCTGGAGGGGAGAGAAGCCCATTTCAAAGCGCCAAACTTTACCGGTCCTCGAGCCGGAGGGGAGATGAACCCGTTCACACTTTACCGGGCGCAGACTGGAGGGGAGAGGATCCCATGTTAAAGTGCCAAACTTTACTGGGCACAAATCCCGAGGGGAGAGGAACCCATATCAATGCGCATTTTCATTCAACTCAACAATTGGCACATTATTCCAAGTTTCACATATTATTCAACAACGTCAATACCATCCTCTATTGATGGCCAATGACACAGCCTCATAAACAACAGGTGCCAAGTCCATGAATTCAATTGCATCCTCTTGATTTAGATTTTATCAACATTTATATGTTACATTACTTTCATCTTTCAACTCTGATTAATTCAGCTTCCAATTCACGCTATTTTCAAAACTCATAATTAAAGTCTCTTCCATCACTACAATCCCATCTTTATGATTCAATTCAAAATATTCAAATTTGGTTCAACTAGTAGTAATTCATCACGAATACAATTATTCACTTGTTTTAAAGAAAAACATCATCAGCTCCTCTTACTTCTCATTTCACAAAAGTATATAAATGTTTTATTGATTTCCAAAATTTATTTTCCCTTCTCTCCAAACTCTCAATACCCACAACAAATCATTACATCTTTCTCATTAATTATCAAAACTCAACCAGTAATTTATTTTCATAATCCAACACATATGTAACACAAATTAATCCCATATCTTAAACAAATAAATAACCAAAGGATTTGATGCTTTTCATCACAACCCTCATAAAAGAGATTAACCAATCCACAAATCTTTCAATACACATAACATTTACCAATAAGCTTTTTATTCTCCGAAATTCTGATTTTTTGACAATTATTACAACTTAACAATTATAAAACCATAAATAACAATTAACATAAATTAAATTTATGATGACTTTCTTTATAGCCTTTGTAACGCCCCGAAATAAATAACAATATCCAAATAAACAAAGTGAAGCCCTTGGCTCTAAGTCCTCCTAAGTTATGTCATTGGTGGAGGCATATCATCAGTACTTGAAAGTTATTTTTCACATGGGGTGAGCCAAAACCCGATAGAAATATTGTAACGCAATATATGAATCTTAACAAAGTCATAAGGTGAATACACATGCATGCCATTTGTCAAACATTCCTCATTTCCATCTCAAAACTATGCAATGCCAGATTATAAATCAATTCATGAAAATAATCCTTTTATAACAGAAAATAGGGCAGTAGGCTGTATAAGCACTACCAAAGCCATTTTACCGCTACTAACTGGAAGGATCGATACGTAATCGCGCGGGTTTTTGGACTTTCACTAAGGATACACATGCCAACATCATAACCACAGCCACACCCCCTAACCAGATTCAACAAGGTATTCACTACTTTTTCTCAAAGCAAAACCTTTTCAATGTTTAAGTATGCCACAATGCTTAATTTAAGATATATTAATGATTAGTTTTAATTCACCTAATCCTCATGCAATTTCTACAACAATCAAAACTATCCTCCACCGATAGCCCAAAACAGATATTTCTATATAACAGATAATTTTCAACAAAAGATATAATTCCATCATTTTAAAATGGGAGTGATATTACATACGGTGGTGCTACATGCACCAATTAGTATACACATGTAGACCGGCCGAACTCTCTCCTCGCGCCCCTCTTTCGGAGAGGGCGTGAATTGGGTCCTGCTATTATAGTTCGGACTCCCGTCACTGTTCTGAATCTAATCTCACAAAGTGCAATGTAAGACTGATAAATCACCAAAAAGTCCAAATCTGGCAATTGGTTTTAAAAAATCAATTTTGAATCAAAAAGAGCCAAACATGGACTGCTTTGCCAGATTACAGAGTCGCCACCTAAATATTTTATTTTTGAAAAATTTAGGAAACCCTGACTCGTGCCAACGGCCACGTGTCCGTCATCACCAAAGTTGCCTCGGCTCGGGAACTTGGGTACGAGAGGGGAAGGTCTTAAAATGAGCACCTCCGCTCGCCCGATCAAAGGATCGGCCTCTACTAAGCATGATATGTTGTTTTATAAACACATGTGTTCTTGTCTGGTTATTAATCTAACTTACTATGTGATGCGCAAAACATACAAGTATAGACTAAATCGCTAGAATTGGAACAAAACAATTCATGTTTGTTTTTCGAAAATGGTTTGAAAATGCCACCCTCAAGTGGGCTTAAAACTCACATTCATTGAATTGTCCCAATTCAAGCAACAAAGCCTCCATCCACAAGCATTCATGCAGTTTAGCAAATAAGCAAATAGCCTTATGGCAAGCACGTTATCATGGCAATCACTTACACTCATGCAAATATGCTAAAGTGTAAACACTTACAGTGTACTCCAAGCCAAAACAAAAACTAGTTAGAAATATGCATGATCCTAACTATACAAGATGCCTAATGGAACACATGCAATAATGCAACTAATAGGCTCGGCTATCTAAGATGGCATATGAATGCAACACTTGATAACATGCTTTGAAACACGTATTCAAGTAGGTATTGAAATACGATGCAGTTTGAATGATGCGCCGAGCCTGGTGTATGCAATACAAATGAATGATGCAAATATGCAAAGCATAATATATGCTAATCGAGATATGCCCTAAACTAACCATCAAAAGCTGATAAGTAAAAGGAAGAAAGAAGTGGGGGTTGGAAGACATGTACACACGCATGCACCCTTATGACAACATTATGCCCTCTCGACGGAGGGTCCGAATGAATAAGAGCTAAGCTAAGCTACTTATTACAAAACAACTAATTAACTAATTTAAGCTAATTAATTATTACAATCCAAATTGAAACGAATAGCTAAGCTAAGCTAATTAGAATATTACAAAACAAATTGAATGATTAATTACACGAACTAATCATAAGCAATGAAATGGCCTCGCGAGCGAGGGAGACATGCATGCTCGGTTGGCGCCATCCTAGAAATCCATTGCTTTGCTGTCAATTGCCTATGTTTGCATTTGCCTTGGTTTTCGAACATTGAATCAACTTCCACACTTTTCGGCTCCAAAACAGGATCATCTCTGCATAAAATAGGACTAGTGGCCGGTCGGCCACAAAAAGTGGCTGCCGGCCACCTTAACTGGCCGGTCGGCTAGTGAAAGTGGCCGGTCGGCTACTTGAACTAGCTGGTCGGCCACCTGCTGTTCCAGACTTCTGGCTTTGTTGCAACAGAGGACAACAGAGGCACAACAATGTATTTGCAAGAAATGTGTGTACTACCACACGCCTTATCATGCCTCAAGCTCAAAGGAGGGCGGCATTCAGCTCTCAAGCCACCAACCAAGCATCTCAATGCATGATGGCCCGAAAACCAAGCTTGTACAAGCTTAGTGAATGCACAAACAATACACAAAGAGCCTCCACCCTATCATGCATGATCAAGGGTGATGGCGACCAAGAAATGTGATACGTTTCATCCCTTTGAGTTTGAAACGTCCACATTTCTTGTGTTTGGATTAATGTCCGATCCAAACACATGCAATGCAACACACATGCTTATCTTTCACATGTTTTACTTGGCTCAATTTTGTTTACACATTTTAACTTACCAATTAGTCCATTAATCGGTTAAGTTCAATGTGATTGTCCTCTAATGGGAAAGATGGCCTAAGCCACAAGCACCTTAAGCATGAAAGAGGCCTCATGCTTTTGGTTAGTAGAAACCCTCAAGGGAAGGCTAAAACCATTAGGCATGAGTGCCTCGATTCCATGCTTAAGCCAACAAGGGGCTTAAGGCCACTTTCAAAATCAAATTTAAAAGTGAAGCATGGGGAAAGATTGCAAAAATTCAGTGGCTGAAATGGCATGCACAATGACTCTATCATGTAGGCAATGCATGCAAGACATGTTAAGGGCCAAAAACACTAAAACTAGTGAAGAGCATTACACAAGAAGCATGCATTATCAAGCTTAAATGACTAAACCATGAACAGAGCTTAATCATGCCAAAACAATGGCCTAAACATGTTGGAATGGAAGCTTAAAAGACTAGGAGAACATGCACCATGTTAGCTCATAAGCAAGGCACAATACACAACCCTCAAAGGCAATGAAGACGTGAAGTATGTAAGAGTGTGACAAGGTTACATGCACTGGCTAAGACCTTGAAGCTCAAAGCTAGTCAAGGTTATTTACACTATAGCTATACAAAGCAAGCCTCATATGTTCAAGACCACTTGAAATAGAGTTAAAGCATGCTAAAGCAAGGCCAAAAACATGATGGAGTGGGGCCAACACATGCTTGAACAATAGGCTAAATCGTTAAGCACACAAGGCTAGTGAGCAAGATTACACTACAAGTGTAAGAGGCAAACAAGGGGTGATCTAACCAGCCAAAAACAGAGTTATAACATGTTAAAATAAGGCCAAAAACATGCTAAGAACAAGCCATGAGATGGTAGAAAAACATGCTCAACCACTAGGCCATTAATACATGCAAACAAGATGTGAGGATGGGGGACCACCACCCCTATTTTGGTCCTCAAAACCAAATTTCTACCACTGAAAAACCTCTGAGTTTCAGTGATAGAAAGGCCAAACAAAGGGTGCTTTAAGAGCTTTAAAGGATGGCACCAAGCTTAGCAAATAAAGCTACAAAAGAGGGTGAACCACCCCTAACTCCAAAAAGGCCTCAAAAAACCATTTTAAACACTTAAAAATAGAAGTTTTTATAGTTGACAACTAGGCCAAAACAACATGCAAAGATGGCCCAAACTGGTGTACAAAAACAAGCTTAAAAGGGGTATATGCTCTCCCTTGAAGAACAGTAGCCAAACAAGCAACTTCTGAGCCAAAAACCAGCTTTTTGAACCCAAACAAAGCCTTCCAAGAACCTCAACTCCAAGGTAGTGGTGTTCGCTAAGAGGTTGTGTGCAAAAATGCAAAGAAAACTCACTTTCAAGCAATATAGAGAGCAATATATATATATATATATATATGGAGAGAGAGTTCTAGAGAGAGAGTGAAATTTTGTCTCTAAAATTTTATAACCCTCAAATAGGGGGAGGGAGCTGCCCTTATATGGAACAAGCAAGCAAAAAGCTTGCTTCATCCCTCCATATGTGTATGGAGGATGTAGTTAGTGAGCAACAACTAGCTCAAAAGATCTGAAAATATCTAAAAAATGAGAAAATTGGCCGCCGGCCACCTCCCCTAGTCGACCGACCACTCCAAGTGGCTGGCAAGAAGGAAAAGTGGCCGGCAAGGTCCTTCTCCCCTCCAAGCAAGAGGCACCAAGGTTTGGCCCAAAAATAAGGCCAAAACACAGAGTATAAAGAGGCCCAAAGACCAGGAACTCAGCCGAGAACTTCGGGCGCTCAAAATGAGCGCAAACATGCACAATCATCGCGCGCACAAATGATGATGTCTGAGTCTTAAGGTCGGTCAAAAATGGGGTGTCTACAACACACTAGTGTACCAAGTAGTGTTATGATATCATTAATGACCCTATTTATTATACAAATTACAAATACCCAAAACCTTTAAAATTATGCCACATCACTAGTTTGTACACTAATGTGTACACTAATTAGTGCATATAGCATTATTCTATTACATATCAAACTCCACCATTATCATCTACATATACATTGTTCCATTTTATTTCAAGATCCAAATATCTAGAATTTTAGAAAAAACCCCCATTACTTACAAAACCAATTTTAAGGAAATCCATCATTTTAACACATCTCAACCATAAACACATCCCACAACCTTTCTCAAGAACCCATTTAGAAAACCACTATTTTCAATTCAAAATCAAACCCTAGGTTTAACAAAAATCCCTAAATCACTAACTTCTATAAATAGACAAATAACTAATGTAAAAATCATACCAATGGTTGAAGAAATCCCCACCTTAAAGTAGAAGACAAGAGAGAGCAAAGGCAAAAGCTTGGCAAAGTCGAAACCAACAGCTCATTCGATTAAAACGAAGCCTTTGACGTGCTCTCCCCTTTTCTCCAAAAGGCTAAGGTGAGGAAATCAATGGATTAGGGGTATTTGGAGCTTGAATGCAAGAACTAGAGAGAAAGGGTGAAGCTTTAGGGTTTTTGAAATGTTTGGAGAGAGAGTGAGATGAAAAATTGACTCAAAATACTATTTTCTCGAACTGATATATTCGCAGACTGCTCGATTGACCAAAATACTACTCGAGCGTCAGACACAATCAATGACGCCGCTTGGGCGACCAAAACCACCGCTTGAGCTCACAATGACCCCCACCTAGTAGTTCAGACCTGCAAAAGACCGCTCGAGAGCAAGAAATACCGCTCGAGCAAAGATTCATCACTTTCAGTAGTTTTGCAAACTGTAAAAGACCACTCAAGCGCAAGAAAGACCGCTCGAGTGAACAGGCAAAAATCTGGGCAACAACTCTTTTGAAAAACTAACTCCAAATCAGTTTCAAACACAAGCATAACTCCTAAATAGCCACACTTAACTGGTAACAAAATGAAAATGAAATGAACAATAGTTAAGGACATGGATTTTCAGATTCAAAAGTAAGAAATGGGTCAGGTCTAGACCGGAATTGTTATAGCCTTACAAACTCATTTTCACATTTTTAATACACAATACCCCATATGATTCAAATAAATCAAATCACAAATTTTCTCCTCTTTCTCATACCGCACAAACAATTAATTAGGGCTTTTTACTCTAATCCTTTTAAACATGTTCCTCAAATATTACAATCTCATATATTCACAACAAAACACAAGATTTAACTCTAGATCATAAAATCTAAACCTTCATGAAATTTGGTGAGAGTTTAGAGAGAAGGGAGAGAAAGATAAGTTAGAGAGAGAGAGAGAGAGTGATAAGAATTGGTCAAAAAAAAGAGAGAAAAGGATTTGATTTGAGTGAAAAGAGCACATAAATCATTGTAAAATCCTCTCGTGAAGATTTTAAAACCGTTTATGTGGATCAACTCAGGGAAAAATGGCTTTCTCACAAAATCCGCTCATGTAGAATTCAAATTTTCGCTCGTGCGAATTCGACCAAACCGCTTTTTTTGGGTCACTTGAAACAAGCTTATCTCCCTCGTTCAGAAATGGAATATGGTCAATTTTATGTTTACATTGAAGCCTTAGAAATAAGCTTTCCAATGGTTCTAGCCTCACAACAAGATTCAAAATGTGGAGAAAGAAAAAGACAAAACATTGAACACTACTCAAAACAAATATTTGAATTTAGCATTCTTGGTCTAATCTTGCAGATTCAACAAGTTAACTCATCAATCAAAGCTCCAAACAATGAGGAGGAGGTCCCAATTATAATAACTAAAAGATCCAATGTAACCCATAACTTTTCAAAAGTCCAAAAAAATAAAAATAAAAATAAATTTAAGTATAGAGTAACGGTTACCACTTAACATGAAGAATTCGGGATTAAGACCCGAGACACTACAAACAATATGCCACATCATGTCAATTTTCATCAACCATTTTGATGGCAGTTAGAAATTGATCTACATTTTGAACAATCACATAGTTTAAGGATCAAATTCGTTAAGAACAAACTTTAAACTTAAATTTCTTAATACTTTAATGGTTAAAGTGATTTTTCTTGTAGAAAAATATACCCCACAAAAAAAAAAAAATTCTTAGATCTAAAATGTCATTGTTATCTAAATAGTGTCATGTTGAGGAAAAAATATTGAGTACATAAAGAATACCAGGTGGCATTACCTTGTGATACCACTCATTGATCACCAAATGTAATTCATCATGTAGTTGGGTAAAAACAATAACATAGTGTCCACTGTCTAAGCCAATAAAGTTCAAGAAAGGTACCACGTGACATACCCTTCAAGATAACCAATAGTTGCTCCTTGTTGAGATAGGTTGGAGGTTGGAGCACTTGACTTTTTGTTCTTAAAATATTGTTGTGATGACCGGGTACGTTATTCATCACGCCCTTTTTGAATTATGTTGGGATTACTCTCATTATAGTGTCGGATTTTAATGCGAGGTTTTGTTAACTGTTGGGTCAGTTGTTTTTGTGAACTTGCTTTCAAAATTCTCGTTCTTAATGATTTCGAATCTGAGTTTCACTTGTTTCAAAGGGTGCGAGGTTAGATCCAAGGTGTCTCAAGTTGAGTAAGAGAATTTTCTGTCTGGAAGCAGGGCCGCACATGCAAGGGGAATGGGCCGCGCGTGTAGAAGAGGGGCCGCACGTGCGGGAGGAGAGGCCGCACGTGCGGTAAGGAAGGGAAGTCTTGGGTTGGCTATTGCATTGTATGCAGGTGCGGAGGGAAGTGCTAGGGAAGAGCACCACACGTGCGGGGTTGAGAGCCGTACGTGCGGAGGGTTGCCGCACGTGTGGGACGAATCTGAGTCTGAAAATCTGCCTTTTCCTCTTTTATTGGGTTGTGTGTATTTCACTTTTCGCATACCTCTCTCTCTCTAAAAACCCATATTCTTCCTTCTCTCTACATTTACCTACACTAAACAAGATCAAAACCTTGATTTCTTTAAATCCATTGGAGTTTTGACCCAACATCCTTCACTAATTTTGGAGATCTAAGCGAGGGCTTCATTGTGTGCGGTGAAGATTGAGTTTCGACACCATTGGATTTGGGGCTTTCATCTCTTTTCTTCTCCAAAACTTGAGGTAGGGATTTTCTTAGAGTTATATATATATATATATATATATTTTGCAAGATTATGTTGGTTTGGAACTCTTTTGGAAAGTATAGGGACTTGATTTTGGTTCATATGTAGTGATGATTTTGAAAGTGGGTTTATACCTTGTTTTTCTTAAAATTCTTGAGAGCTTGATTACATTGCGAGAAAGGATGCTTTGGAGAGATTTTTTTTTTTTATTTTTTTTTTTTAAGATGAAGAAATGCCTAGTTTTGGCAAAAATCTAGAAACTTGAGATTTTTGTGAGAGATGTTAAAAATTTATGGGTGTTTACCTATTACCATGTTAAAATGAATGAATGATTGAAAAATCTCTTATTTTATATGACAAATGACAAATTTCACGGAATATGAGAATTGTTGATTTTGGGAAGTTGTTGCTCAAAATGTTGATGTGGTTATGAAATGATTAAATCGTTGAGAATGGATGAAGTGTGAGATTGTTGATTATTCACTGAAGGATTTAAATGAACATATAGCTGTCATGAGTAATGTCATTGAAAAGAGAAATGAGTGTTGTGATCACTATGGTAACATTGCATGGAGTAATTGAAAATGGAAAGGGTGTTTCATGGCATTGATAATTGTTGTATTGGTATTTCAATACTTTTGCTTGCTACAAATATTGAATTGGGATTTGAAACTTTGCATTGAGAAGGGAATGTTGTGAAATAGGATTTATTGAAATGTTTTGGGGTAAATATGTTGGTAAGTTCGGATAGGAGGTGTAAATGAAATTGATTAAGGTAGCCTGAGTGTCCAGGGTGAAAGACTGAAAACACGTGTGGAGGAGGTGCCACATGCCTTCCGGCTAGCTACCGGTAAAAGTTATGCCTACTTGCAGACACCAACCTAGGGATTACTTGAGTCGTATTTACCACCCCGTGAACTTGGTTTAAAATCATTGAATCTATTGAAATTTTTAGTTTTCATTGTGCATGTTGGTTTTCAAATGATGAAAATGATACTTTGCATGGCATGGCGCGTACATTTCATTTCATGAAGCTTGTATAAAATGTATATACTTTGTTAAGAATTTCCTATTGGGCTCTATGCTCATCCTACGAGATTTTGGTGCATAAAAAGATGTGGCGATTCCACCAAACTAAAGGTGTGGATGTGCATGTTGAGAGCACAAGGCTCTTGTTTTGTTATGATTATATTTGTAAGCCAAGGGCTATATCTGTATGGGTTCGAGTAACCATTTTTGTGTAACCGGGTTTAAACCTTGGAAATTTGTAGCCCTTGAGGGCACTTTTTCGCTGAATGTTCTACATGCTATAGATTCATGTGTTAGAAGTCATTGAATGTATATCTACATGTAGAACTATTTTTGTAAAAACCTTATGATCATGTATGCAAATGTTGATGAATTACTTTTGTTATCATAAAGAGTAGAGATCATTGCACTATTATTGTATATTTTCTTGGGGCGTTACAACTTGGTATCAGAGCTACCAAGTTTGAATACTTGGGGCTTGCTGGAAGTGGTTGTTTTGCCACAAAGGGTTCATTTCGCATGACTAGGAGATGTTGTATATTCTGTGACTGTGTGATAACACGTTTATATGACTAGATAGGTATGGGGTTGGACTTTTGGATGTGGTTTGCGCCTATTAAATTTCTTGAGGTCTTATTAGAAGGGTACTTGATCAATACTCTTTCTACTAAGAATTCTTGGTGTTTTGTGGGATGAATTTCATCGCAAAGGAATAATCCATATATGTTTATGTGACTAAGTGCTTATGTGGGGTGAAACTAAATTGTTTATATGGTAGTGAAATATATGAGATTGTTGTAGTCAAACGTGTGAGGCAAGTTGCAAGCACATTTGAGGCTATGTGCTGAATTATTTACCTTAATTCTTAATTAGGATGTCAAGAAGGGGTCAAGCCCATGATGGTAGAGGCGGGAGGCACGGTAGACCTTGCTGAGGTATACATGAAGTACTAGTCCATGAGATTCTGGTGCAAGAGGAAGTGTTCGGCCAAGCCAATATGGCTGAGCAAGTGGACCAAGCTAAAGTGGCCGAGCAAGTAAGGCAAATGTAAATTCCAGGGCAAGCGGGTCAAGTCGCAATTGGGGCCCTAGCCCGAGAAATGGTGAGGGCTTTGAGGGAATCGATGAATATGTTGAGGGTGGAGAACCAAGCTAGAGAGAACGCCGTGGAGACAAGGGTGAGTTTTCTCACTAGAGAGTTTTTGTGAACCAAACTAGATGAGTTCCATGGTGGCCCCGAGCCCAAGAAAGCGGATGAGTGGCTCGAGCAAATGGTTAAGACATTTGAGATGCTTCACATTGAAGATAGCGAGCTAAGGGTGACTCTAGTGAGTTACTACCTTAAGGGGGATACGGGCCAATGGTGGAAGTACGCCAAGGGTAGAGTGGAGCCGATATGGGAAGCCTTTGTGGTTTCTTTCCAAGACAAGTATCTACTTTCCATTGCTAGGGAGAGGTTGAGGCAAGAGTTTCAAGACCTTAAGCAACTTAACATATCTGTGGTCGAGTTTGAAGTGACCTTCATTAGTTTGTCTCGGTTTGCGCCAGAGTTGGTGGCAATGGAAGAGCGCCATTGCATAGAGTTTGAGAAGTGGTTGAGAACAAAAATTTTATTCAAGGTTGCCGGAAATATGATTCAGAACTATGATCACCTTGTGGAGGCGGCTGCACATGTAGACATTATGGTGCAGGCCGAGGAGGAGAGACTTCGGGGTTCGAGGTCTAGGGGCCAGGAGTCACAGGGAGATTTTAGACCCAGCAAGAAGAATAGAGGAACCTTTTCATCCCAATCCCAGTCACAATAGTCTAGATCTACCTTTCCCTTGCCTAGTGCGGGCCCGGGGAAGAGTACACCGGGTAATTTCTCATGTTTCAAGTGTGGGCAACCAGGTCACAAGTCCTTTTCCTACCCACAGAAGGGAGGAGGGTAGCAGATGTTACCTCCACCACCTAACCGATCTCAGAGTCAGTCCAGAACAGAGGGCAAGGACTTACTTGTTTTCAGCGTGGCCAATCGGGACGTATGAAGAGAGCTTGCCCGCAGTTAGGAGGCACATATGGCGCATCAGGGTCAAGGCAGACTCAGAGCCACCAGCGGGCTCACTCAGTTCAGACTTCACAAGCTAATCAGGGAACCGCTTCGGCTTAGTCAGTACATCAAGCCTATGCTTCGAAAGATGAGCAGGTTGATCAGAGACCACAGGGGCGCGTGTACGCTGTTATGGCGCCAGAGCAGTTACCAGGATCCTCAATTGTGAGAGGTATTTTTGTTGTGTGTAATTCTTTGGCTAATGTGTTGATAGATACATATGCGTCTCATTCATTTATATCTACGACATTTGCTTCTACATTGGGGTTACAGATGGCATCGTTAGTGTCTCTGCTCAGGGTAGAGTCACCAGTTTGGGTATGGTTGATTTAGACCGGGGATGTCGCGGTTGTGAGATAGAGGTTGCCTGGCATCGACTTCCGTTTGCTTTTGTGTTGCTAGATATGTCAAGTTTTGATGTCATTTTAGGTATGGATTGGTTATCTTTGTATCGAGCTGTGATTGACTGTTATCGTCAGAGTGTTACAGTGTGCACCTCGAGTGGTGACTGTTTCTATTTATTGGGGGACTGGGTAGATAGGGTCTTGTTGTCGGTTTTTGGTCCATGTGGTAGGGACGTGCTTAGTGGTCTTTTTGCGACTCTCTGGGACAGTGAGGGTGATGGGGCCCGTGTTGAATTGCCAAGGGTAGTTTGTGACTACTCGGATATCTTTTCCAAGGATCTTACTAGATTGCCACCCCACTGAGAGGTCTAGTTTTCCATTGGCTTAGTCCCTGGCACAACACTGATTTCCATGGCACCTTATAGATTTGTACTGGCTGAATTGCACAAGTTGAAGATTCAACTCTAAGAGCTTTTAGATAAGGGCTTCATTCACTCTAGTACACCACCTTAGGAAGCACCGGCTCTATTTGCGAAGAAGGAGGATAGGTCGTTACGGTTATGTATCGATTACTGCAAGTTGAATCAGGTTACCGTTAAGAACAAGTATCTGCTATCTAGAATAAATGATTTATTTGACCAACTTAGAGGGTCTTGTTACTTCTCAAAGATAGATTTGAGGTTAGGGTACCATCAATTGAGAGTCCGTGAGGAGGACATCCAGAAAACGGCCTTTCGTACACGTTATAGCCACTATGAATTCCTCGTAATGCCTTTTGGTTTGACCAGTGCACCCGCTTCCTTTATGGATTTAATGAACTGAATTTTTTGAGAATTCTTAGATTGCTTTGTGGTCATCTTTGTGGACGACATCTTAATCTATTTCGCCTCTGAGGAGGAACACGAGAACCACTTGCGGTTAGTACTTGATTTGCTGAGAGAGCACCAATTGTATGCCAAATTTGACAAATGTGAGTTTTGGTTGACCGAGGTGAAGTTTTTGGGGCATGTAGTGTCGAGGGAAGGAGTAACTGTAGACTCTTCGAAGATAGATGCCGCATAGGATTGGGAATAACCGAAATTTTTTTTTGAGATTCAGAGTTTCTTGGGATTAGCCGGGTATTATCGTTGGTTTGTAAGGGACTTCTCTAGATTAGCTGCACCTTTCACTAGGTTGACAAAGAAGGGTGTCAAATTTGTGTGGAGTGAAGCTTGTGAAAAATCATTTCAAGAACTTAAGACTAGATTAACAACCACATCGGTTTTGATAATTCCGGAAAAAGGCTTGTGTTATATCGTCTATTGTGATGCGTTCTGAGATGGTCTTGGTTGTGCCTTGATGCAAGAAGGGAAGGTTGGGGCCTATGGTTCACGATAATTGAAAACTTATGAGAAGAACTACCCCACCCATGATTTAGAATTAACAGCGGTAGTTTTTGCCTTAAAAATTTGGAGACATTACTTGTATGGTGAGAAATTTGAGGTTTTCTCTGATCATAAGAACCTAAAGTATTTGTTTTCCCAAAGAGACTTTAATATACGCCAACGGAGGTGGATGGAATTTATGGAGGATTACGACTTCGAGTTACACTATCATCCGGGAAAAGCCAATGTAGTGGCCGATGTCTTGAGTCAAAAATCTGTGAGTAGTTCGGCAAGTGTGGCCATTTGAAAATGGGATATACTGGGTGATATCAGCTAGTTTGATTTGCATTTGGGTAAGTCCAGTGAGGGTGCTACCTTATTTATGTTAATTGCCCAACCTACCTTGGTTAGTAAGGTCATAGAGGCACAGCAGGGTGATCGTGAGGTGGAGTTGATCCAAAAAAAAATTCTCCAATGAGAAGAAAGAGAGGGGTTTGAACATTCACTTAGATCTAAGTGTACGTTACCTAGACCGTTTGTCAGTACCAGAATCTTGTAGAGAGGACGTATTTTGAGAGTTCCACTACTCACGCCTTGCAGTACATCTGGGAGGTACCAAAATGTATCATGATCTTAGATGCCAATTTTGGTGGAGAGGTATGAAACAGGGTGTCGCCTTATTTGTATCGAAGTGCCTTACTTGTCAACAAGTGAAGACCGAGCACCAGAGACCAGCGGGTTTGCTACAATCCTTACCGATAGCCGAGTGGAAATGGGAGCATGTTACCATGGATTTTGTAGTTGGGCTTCCTAGAACACAACGAGGCAGTGCTACCATTTGGGTGATTGTTGATAGGTTGACCAAGTCTGCGCATTTCATTCCGATGCGCACCGGTGACTCAGTTGAGCATTTGGCAGAGTTGTACATCAAAGAGATAGTTCGACTCCATGGAGTCCCTATGACCATTGTATTGGGTAGGGATCCTCCTTTTACCGCCCAGTTGTAGCAAAGCCTTCAATAGGCATTAGGAACTAAGCTGACCTTTAGCACTGCTTACCACCCTCAAACCGATGGGCAGTTGGAGTGTACCATCCAGATTTTGGAGGACATGCCTAGAGCTTGCGTCCTTGATTTCAAAGGGTCTTGGGAGAGACACTTGCCATTGATTGAATTTGCCTATAACAATAGTTATCAAGCTAGTATTGAGATGGCACCGTTTGAGGCCTTGTATGGCCGACCTTGTAGATTGCCAGTTTGTTGGGCCGAGGTGGGTGGTGCATTGTTGTTGGGCCCGGAGATTGTTAGAGAGACAACTGAGAAAGTTGCTCTCATTCGAAAGAGGTTGGCTACGGCTTAAAGCTGACAGAAGAGTTATGCCGATAAGAGAAGATGATCCTTAGCTTTCGAGGTTGGTGATCACGTGTTCCTTAAAATCTCACTAAAGCGGGGTTTGATGAGATTTGGTAAGAGTGGTAAATGGAAGATGGAAGTGTTAGGGGACGGGGTAGGCCTAGATCAACGTTGACTAGCGTTATAAATAGAGATATGAATCTACTTAATTTGACTAATGAAATGACCTTTGATAGGGCCGCGTGGAGAAGAAGGATTCATGTAGCCGACCCCATTTGATGGGACTTAAGGCTTGGTTTGGTTTGGTTTGGTTTGGTAAATTGTCTTCAAGGTTCATTGGACCTTTTGAGATATTGGAGCGAATTAGGGAAGTGGCATATCGATTAGCCTTACCGCCACAACTTTTGGGGGTTCATAACGTGTTTCATGTATCCATGTTTAGAAAGTATGAACCTGACCTTTCTTATGTACTAGATTGGGTTGAATTGGAAGTAGACAAGGATGCCTCTTATGAAGAGCGATCGATTCAAATATTAGATAGCCGAGAGCAAGTGCTACGGGGCAAAACTATACCCTTGGTCAAGGTGCTGTGGAGACACCATGGGGTTGAAGAATCGACTTGGGAACGGGAGGCAAAAGTCCGCTCCAAATATCCAGATTTGTTTGAAAATGCTTAGTTGTTTAATTTGTAATATTCCCTAGTGTTTGAGGGAAATGTATCAAAGTTGTTAATCATGTGTTGTTACGTGTATTGTTATTTTAAGGCATGAGATTACTATGAATTGCCATTATTTTGTTGGAAAGTCTCATGCTTACGATCCGTTGTTGTTGACATTGTGACTAAGGCACTTGGAAACCATGATGAAAATGGTGAATTTTGGTTGGAAATAGATATTGTGATTTGAAATTGTATATAGCGTAGTTTAGATCGCTTGTTGTCTCTTTTTTTTTTTTATTTGAGAGGTTGATTGAATTTTGGGATGAAATTTCCTTTGGTGGGGAGGTTGTGATGATCGAGTACATTATCCATCTCGTCCTCTTTGAATTATGTTGGGATTACTCTCGTTATAGTGTCGGATTTTAATGCGAGATTTTGTTAATTGTTGGGTTGGTTGTTTTTGTGAACTTGCTTTCAAAATTCTTCTTCTTGATTATTTGAATCCGAGTTTCACTTGTTTCGGAGAGTATGGGGTTGGATCCGGCGTGTCTCGGGTTGAGTTAGACAAATTTTTGTCTGGGAGTAGGGTTGTACGTGAGGAAGAGGGGTTGCATGTGCGGGAGAAGAGGTCGCATATGCAGTGAGGAAGGGAAGTCCTAGGTTGGCTACTGCATTATATGTAGGTGCATAGGGAAGTGCGGGGGAAGAGCACCACATGTGCGGGGTTGAGAGCCACACGTGTAGAGGGGGTTGTCTTACGTGTGGGAATGGATGCCGCAAGTGCGGGACGATCTGAGTCTGAAAATTTGTCTTTTTCTCTTTTCTTGGGCTGTGTATATCACTTTTTGCATACTTCTCTCTCTCTAAAAACCCATTTCTCTTCCTTCTCTCTACATTTACCTACACCAAACAAGATCAAAACCTTGATTTCTTTAAATCCATTGGAGTTTTGACCCAACATCCTTCACTAATTTTGTAGATCTAGGCGAGGGCTTCATTGTGTGCGGTGAAGATTGAGTTTCGACACCATTGGATTTGGGGCTTTCATCTCTTTTTTTCTCCAAAACTTGAGGTAGGGATTTTCTTAGAGTTATATATATATATATATATATATTTTGCAAGATTATGTTGGTTTGGAACTCTTTTGGAAAGTATAGGGACTTGATTTTGGTTCATATGGAGTGATGATTTTGAAAGTGGGTTTATACCTTGTTTTTCTTAAAATTGTTGAGAGCTTGACTACATTGCGAGAAAGGATGCTTTGGAGATGTAACGCCCCAAAAATAATCCAACGTGAAATAGATACATCAACCAACATCCATTAAAGAGTAAGAGCGATTCTACAACTTTTACATCATTAAGCAATAAGGTTTGTACAAAATAGCCCCACATACGAATTATACATTCAATGGTGTAGAACACATGAATCTATAGCATGTAGAACATCCAATCCCAAAAGTAAATAAAATGCCCTCATGGGCTTACATATTCCAAGGCTTAAGCCTGGTTACACAGCAATGGTCCCTCGGACCCATACACGAATAGCCCTTGGCTTACAAAAATTTACAGTCACAACAAAAGAGTCTTACACTCTCAAAAAAACATACTACCACATCCTACTTTGGTAGGTTCACCACATCCTTTCCTGCACCAAAATCCCATAGGGGTGAGCACAAAGCCCAGTAGAAAATTCTTAACAAAAGTATATACAGTTATGTAATTCCCATGAAATGAAAATGCTCATGCCATGCTATGCCATTAAAAGGAAATCATATCTTTTTCTTTTGAAAATTGTCATACATCATAAAAATGTGGAAGTTCCAACAATTCAAAATGTTTTATATCAATATCACAGGGCGGTAAATATGACTCAGGTTATCTCTAAGTTGGTGTCTGCAAGTAGGCATAATAAGCTCTACCATAACCCCACTTTACCGGTAGCTAACTGGAAGGCACGTGGTACCTACTCCGCGCGTGTTTTCGGTCTTTCACCCTGGACACTTAGGCCAACTTAATCAATGTCATCTACACCCCCTATCCGGACTTACTAGCATATTTACCCCAAACAATTCAATAAATTCTCGTTTTCACAAACATCTCTTTTCAATATGAGCTTTCAATTTCTTTATTCAAGGATTCACAATGATCAACCGAAATTAAATGTCAATGCAACAACTATCAATACAATCTTTCCTATTCTTAACATTTTCCATACACTTTCCCATTAGTAGTTATAATTTCCACTTCTCATTCCAATTGTAAGATTCACAAGATGACCATGCATCCATTTAGATTCATCAAGACTAGCTACATTTTAACAACACTAAATAAAGTAACTATTCCACATATTCTCTACCAGAGCCCGAAGACGACCCTTTTCACAAGGTCGTAAGACGTGGGCAAACAAACAAAATGTAAATGCAATTGGTTCAACTTGAAAGTTATCTGCGTTTCTCTTTGCAAGGAATCAAACCAGGGTAGTTCAAGAGCAAGATGCAAATAACATGCTCAAATATGTGCTTGGAAATTGGACTTACACACTTTGTGAAACTGATTGTTTTTAAAAATCCATGATTATGCAATGCAATGCAATGAGTAATAACAAGATGACAACGTATGCAATAAGTCTCAAGCTTAAATCGAAACAGATCTAACTGTGTCTCACAGGGAAATAAGTAAGCAAATGTCAATTCCAAACATGTTTTACATGAAAGAAGGCAAGATGGTATAACCAACAGGCGTACCCAACCGTATCTCATACGGAGAGGGGAAAGGTTTGAACCGAATTCAAAACAATATCCTAACACATTTCACACGAAAGGATGAAAGGGTGGTGAACCAACAGGCGCATCTAACCGTATCTTATATGAAGAGAGGGAAGGTTTTAACCAAGTAAATCAACATCTTAACACGTTTCATGCAAAAAAAGGGTGCAAAGGTGGTGTAACCAATAGGCGTGTCTAACCGTATGTCATACGGAGGGAGGGAAGGTTTTAACAGTAAATCAACATCCTAACGCATTTCACACGAAAGGAGGGAAGTGGTGATGCAACTAATAGGCATATCTAATCATATCTCATATGGAGAGAAGGAAGGTTTAAGCCAAACTACGTCTCATGTAAAGAGGGGTGAAAGATGCAAGCTAAACTACGTTTCACGCAAAGAGGGATGTGAGATGCAAACCAAACTATGTTTCACGTAGAGAGGAGGTGAGATGCAAAAGGTATAAGCCAAACTATGTTTCACGTAGAAAGGGTGAAAAGGTGCAAGCCAAACTATGCTTCACGTAGAAAGGTGAAAAGATACAAGCAAAACTATGTTTCAAGTAGAAAGGGTGTGAGAAATGCAAGCCTAACTACGCTTCGTGCAGAAAAGGGGTGAGAGATACGAACCAAACTACGTTTCACGCAGAGAGGATGAATACGAGCCAAATCACACCGTCAGGTGATAAGGGTGGATACAATAAGATGAATAGGCACGATGCATATGAATGCAAGATACAATGCGATGTATGTTCCATGAAACATAATAGAAAAGATAAACAAAAAGCGAGGAAGTGGCGATGAATTGCTTTGTTCTGCCAGGGATCTATCTCATCTTTTTCTATTTTTCAAACTTTCACCTTCAACTTTCAGTAAAAGGTCCTCAAATTTTGAAAAGAGGGTAAAACCTGCTTGAGCTCAAGGTTGAGGCACATTCACACTTTGGAGAAATGGCGGGACCTAGGACGCTGCATTCAGAATGGAGTTTCGAGATTCTCTGAAATTGAAGCAACCTTAACTACTCTAATTTTCCACCTGTAAGATGAATATAAGATCAACCACGCCCAAAACTAGGCAAAAAAATCTAGCAGAACACCTCAGAATACCTTGGAACAGTCAGTTGGCCAAAAGAAGGGCTGACCGTACAATATATTGGCCGGCCGACCAATTAAATTGAGGTCAAGAGTAAAATCGAGTTTTCAACCCGTGGCTCATTTAAACACGGTTTTGGGTCATTGTTTCACACATGTAGCATTCGAAAACCTTCTCCCTCTCTTTCTAGGTGCTCTCTTTCTCTCTAGATTTTCATCCTATTCCCTTTACCCAACAACCTACACAAACTTTTTTTGCGAAACCCTTTTGGCCCTCTATGTTTTGAATTGATTGGAATTTCATTCGATCGAGTCTTTGGGTTTCTCATTGTTTTTTTGCTTGTTTGTTTCTCATGGGTTTTCTTGGTTTCCGCGTACTCGCTCTCGCATGTTCACTTTTTCCCCGCATTCTCTCTCATAAGGTTTGGGTTTTGGGTTTTTCACCTATTACCCTCATTTTGTTTTTCTCTAACCACCCATCACATTCTCCATGGTCGATGATATTCCACATGTGGATGCCCCTTTTGAGGTAGCTATTCCTCTGCCTACCACAGGTATGGAGGACCCAATGCTAGAGGAGGCAGGCGGGGCGGCAGGGGATATTATTGCCGACATTGCTGCGGAGGAGATTTACCCTCTTAAGCTTGAGCCTGAGCTCGAATTGTGAGGCCCTAACTTTTTGAAATGTCCCCAAACGCTTATAGTTGAAGAATTTCAATAAGAAATCCACTTTCTCCATTTCTTGCAAATTAAACCCTAGAAATCATGAGCAATTGTGCGAGCTAATCAGAAAACCCTAATCGACTCTGAAAACTTGAGAAACATTTTAAAACCTTGAATTAATAATTTAGAAACCCTAGAATGAAAAATTATAAGAGAAAAACCCTAGTTTTCGGTAATCGCAGTTTTAGCCCGGTATCTCGCCTTTTGTTGCGAATCGGCACCATGTGGCCCGAATTATTTTTCCTATCATTATTTTATTAATTATATAACTTAAACATATGTTTTATTTCAAAATTTCTGATTGTACCCTTTTATTTCTTAATTATTGTATTTTGGCCCCAAAACCTTAATATTTTATTCAATAAAGGTACAACCAATATTTTATTAATTTATACAAAATATCCTCTATATTTTATTAACAAAAAAAATCAAATTTTCACATGGGTAAATAGGGTAGCTAGCTATAGGTTGTGAAAAGGACCTAGAAGTGTATTTTTTTATTCATAGCAAATCTTGTACATAAATACAACAAATCTTTGACCATCATGGGGAACTGTGGGGCATTTATTAATATATCTTTTTTTTGTCTCCCAATTAACTATTAAATAGGATTACCTTCTCTTAATCAAGATTAATTAACACAAATCTTAATTGGATCCAATTACAAACCGACCAAACTTGAATAGTTTCTATTGAAAACCAACCAAACCAAACCAACCCTTCTCTCTCCTCCTTGGCCTACAAATACAAGCCTTGCTAGCTATTGTATTTCACTCCATACACACACAACACGCAGTTGAAAGAGGAGGAAAGGGAGAGCAAGTGAGCTTGAGAGGAAAAGAGAAGAAAAGAGAGCAACAAGTAGGAAAACGATCTAGCAAACCAAGGTAAATCTCATACACCTCTCCTCTCAATGAATCATCATGTTTTTCCCCTTCATAATACATGCTAAAAATATATTTCACATGATATTAAAAGTTACTACATCATTAGATGATGTACGGTTTGAAAATGAAATGTCCCTCTTCTTCCTTGCAATTTCCAGCATGCTTTTCTTCAAGGTTTTTGATTTTATTTCTAGAGCAAAACTTCACCAACTCAAAATCTGTTTTAAAGGGGTATTAATTGACATGTATAGAGTATGTGAAATTTTTTTCTAAGACCATGGATGTGTTTTATAACTCCTTTTATTTTTCTAAATACTCAGTGCGAGAACCTGTTTAAAACATCGAACTTCAAGAAATTCTAGAATATTATAGAAAAATGATCTCGCGTTCAATTTTGTATCAAAATCTTCCTCTGAAGGTTAGCCTTCAAAAAATTTATTTCAATGAAAATGAATGAGTATTTTAAGAGAAACACCAAATTTTGTAACAGTTGTCAAATTTGGATAGAGTTTGTGTATTTCTTAAATATCTAAAAATCAAAAAGGGCCACCCTACTTCCGTAAAATGGTTCTGAAACTAGACTTGATTCTCTAAAAATCCTCTAGAAGGCACATTTCTGAAACTCTTAAAAAATATTTTTTCTATATTTATTTTTGAACCAGTGCAGTGCTGGAAATCTGAACAATGCGGTTCTTGTTGTAGTTAATGCTTTTGTGCTATCATGACATATTGCTGTAATATATGCTATACTTTCATGCTTGAGTTTTACCTTGAATGGCCTTATTTTGTTCTTGTGCTAACCACTAACGTGTAAAACACTTAATATGAAAAGAGGAAAAACTAAATGGGTTGCTAAAGAGGGTTAACGACCACACTAGTCATGCATCATAGATGATGAGAATGTTAAGTTCATATTAGTAGTGGATTAAAATGAGCAAGTCTTGTGCAACTGGTTATTCGAAACCCTTGAATGGAGCGGTTGTATTCGGACACTAGGTAGTTCGGTGTAAGAAGGGGTTTGGGCTAGGCCCATCATTACCGTCTCTTTTGAGGCCCTCGGTTGGCGCTACACGGTATATAACCGTTGGTAGGCATCTGAGGTAAGGTCTGCAACAAAGTAGCAAAAGATGGGGCATATTGAATAATCCGTGCCTAATTCTTGGAGTTGGGAGGGTGAAATCTCTTTGGGGGATTTCTAGACTACTAACAGCTAACTATATAGTCTGTGCTATGAACTTAAATGCCATGATCCTTTCCTCTGTCTTTTGTAAATGTTGTTGTGTATTGGACTGGGAAAAGGGATGGGGTGTGTGTGCGTTTACCGAGCATTCAAAGCTCACGGCGTATCATGCCAGGTGCCGAAGAGTAGCTTATAGCAGGAGATGACGAGCCGGAAACCTTCGAAGACATTTGGCTATCTTAGTAAAGTTAGAATTTTCCCTTTTAATGTTTTGTAAGGCTCATATGAAAATTTAAATTTTCTTTTGGGATGTAATGATTTGGCATGTCATAACTTGGTATCAGAGCCTAGGTTTAGCCCGCGCAACCTAATACATGACTTCGAAAGCCCTTACCCCTTTACATTATTATATTTTACTATCACACTATTATATTTATTTAAAAGAGACTAATAATTAAAATCTTTTCCTCTCACTCTAGGATGTCATCAGAAAGCCGCCAGACGATCAAAATCAATCTCGAGAGCATTCCGCATGCAAGGCAGGAGGGCCTTGTCCCTTAATACCTACTTCAATCGTCAAAGGTGTGAATTCGGCGCTAAGGAGTTGGATTATCAAGGAGATACGAAAGGTGAAAAATGATTACTCTTATTACACGAGGGAACAAAAGAGGTCCTTAGTTCGATGACGCCTACAATACCTAAGTCGCGCAGCAAGGAGTGCAGTCCGAAAGGAGCAGGATGACCAGAAAATGGGCTCTCTAATACACTGAGCCTTAGCAGGAGAAGCACTACACCAATTTCCAATGGAAAGTGGTGAGTTTCATTATCTTGGGCAAACCGATTATCAGCCAATAGAGGTAGAGCAACCACCAGTACAACCAGGAATAACTCCAACCTTCCCAACTAAGGTATCATCTGAACACGTCCTCTCTTCGCCAATATACATGCCCGCTCCCCTAGCCAGGAAACCAACTCAGTTGATGAGGACCCTGAAGAAGACTTTGATTGAAATAAGGGTTAATCTAGGGATAGTAGGCTAGAATTTTTGTAAGATCCACTCATATGGGTCTTTAAAATGTATGTTGTAACTTTGTGACCTTAGCATGTGTAATGCTGTTGAATGAAACTATGATGGAAGCCTTTTGTACTGATGCCTAATATAATGAGATGATGACTTACTCTATATCTGTTGACTGTTATTTGTTTAAATATTCATCACACCCTAAGGAAACTATACCTTAATTTCAAATCTCGTAGAAAGATTACCTTTAGCTTGAAATTTAGAAACCAACTTACCTGTACCATGAACAGAATGGTGGATATGCGAGCGAACGGTTATTCAGAAACCAGCAACAATGCTCGGAATCGTCCCAGAAATCAGCATGGGCCCATATCCGTGGGAGCTAGTATCCCTAACAATCTTGGGCATCAAATTTTGGGGGAATTGGGGCAACTAAGAAACAATCGGCAAAACGAGAGGACTTAACTCTTTTCGGAGTTCAGAAAACAAAGCCCCCCGAAGTTTACAGGAGTACCAGACTTGAGGGTGGCTGAGAATTGACTTCGACAGATAGAGAAGATGCTAGACACTATGGGAATAACCGAAGATGCCGATAGAATAGCCTTGGCCGTATTCAAGCTTGATAATGAGGTTGATCATTATAACCGTAACCCAATATGTTGTAAAATTTGAAGAGTTAGCCTGTTACGCAACTAGATATGTAGCAAATGACGAAGAGAAAGCAAGAATGTTTGAGTGGGGGTTGGACCTTACAATCAGGGGAAGAGTCCTCCCGCAACGACTCCACTCATATACCGAGGTGTTGGAGACGACATTAGAATCCGAAAGGGAAGTAGCCGACACTAGGAAGACTAGGAACGAGCAGAAAGGGGGTCAGACATCTGTTGGACCTCAGAGGAACCAGAAAGGAAATATGGCCTCGAAGCTTTACTCCAGACCATAGCCACAACAGCAACAGAAATAACCGCAACGACAGATCTAGAGAGGAGGCTATCAACCAAGGCCGGTAGGACAACTCCAGTGCTTTCATTGCCAATAATTGGGGCACAAAAAGAGCGAATGCCCCCAACTCTCTCCATCTGGATACCATGGAGGAGGTGTAGACACCCCATTTTTGACCATCCTCAAGACTCGTTTGTGCTTGTAGGTACATCCAGACACGAGTTCGATTGCTCGTCGGGCATTCGACTTTCGCGACGGAATGTCACAGGTTCGAGCTTTCTAGACCCTGTATCCTTTTTGTTTTTTTGGACCTTGACTTGGTCCTTTCTGCACCTTTCCCCTGGTGCACTGCTGGCCATGGTATGGCACTGCCGGCCATGGTTTTATTACTGCCGGCCACTGATAAAGCCTGCCGGCCATCAGTGAGCCATTGTCGGCCATCATTGATGGCTGGCATACCCCCTGTCTCAGCTGGTTTTACTCCAGATATTTTGATCTAGCTGGTATCCTGTTATCTGCCCTCCATACATGTGTATGGAAGGATGAAGCTCTTGCAAAGCTTCTTGAAGAAGCTTTGCATTACTTTTCTCCTATATAAGGAGAGAGCCTCTCTTCTTAGTAGAGGTTCAGCTCCTTGGAGAAGAAAATCTCTCTCTCTCTCTCTCTATATATATATATATATATTGTTGTCTATTTGTGCTTTGAAGTTCATTTTCCTTGCACTTTTACACTACAATATTTAGAGATACACCACCACCTTTGAGCTAAGGTTCTTAGGAGGACTTCTTGAGCTCTGAAAGTGAGTTCTTGGCCCCTGAAGTTGCTGGTCTCGAAGTGGTTCTTCAAGGGTAAGTTTCTTCCCATTTTTAGCACTTTCTTGTACCTCATTTTGGCCATACTTGCATGCTGTTTTAGGCCTTTCTTTCAACTGAAAAAAGTCTTATATTTAAGTGGTTTTGAAGTTTGTTTAAGGTCTTTTGGCTGTTAGGGGTCTTCAACCCCCTTGTTGGCCTTGTTTGGCCTTGTCTTGAGCCATGCCTTAAGGCCTCCGAGCTACCCTTGGTTTGGCCTTCTAACCACTAAAATCTAGTGGATTTTCAGCGGTAGGCATGAGATTTTGAGGCCTCAAATCAAAGGGGGTGGCCCCCTCTCTTTGTGTTCTTGTTTGCTGGCATTTTTGGCCTTCCAAAGGAGCATGCCTCTATGTATTTTTGAGGCTTGGTTCAGGCCATTTTTTGTGACTTTTAGGACCTACCTTAGGTCTGTCCATGGCTGGTTTGGTCATATTTTGCATGCATCTTGTATGTGTAGTGTAATCCCATTTGTAGCTCATCAAAGTAGCATGTTTGCCTAACTTGTGTTGAGTCCATTTCAGTAGGTTTTTGGTGATGTTTTACCATGCCTTAGATTGTATTTGGGTTGATTTTGTCACTTCATGCATGTGCAATACACTTGTAGTGTAAATCTCATAAACTAGCTTTATATGCTTCTTGCTTTAGCATGTCATCCTAGCTTATGTTCAGTCAATTTCAGCATGTATTTGGTCATCATTTGGTATGTCATGACTCTATCTTTTTTTGGTTTGGTCGTATTTTGTATGCTCCATATACTTGTAGAACAAACTTTGCTCACTAGCTTTATGTGCATGATGTTTTGACTCATCATCCTAGCATGTTTTGGCTTTGCTCTAGCATGATTTTATCCTTGTTTTGGGCTGTTCTTGGACTATTTTGGGCTGCCATGACCATATCACTCATGCTTTGTATAGCTACAGTGTAAATGCTTAGGCTAGTCTTGGGTTTTGAGGCCCTCACCATGCCATACATGTGATGTTTCCATGCTTTGCCATCATTTTAAATGTTATTTTAGTCTATGAAATGTGGTCATATACTTGCGTTTTCCATGCTTTTAATGCTTTGGAGCCTTGGCTCTTTATGTCTCAAGAATGAATTCTTGTGCATGCCATTAAGCCTAAGCCTTTGGCTCATCATTTTAGTGCATTTTTGGTCTTGTTATACCATAATGTAACTTTGTTTTATGCTGTCAAAGTCATGCCATGTTTGGTTTCAATAGGTGTAGTGTAATGCCTCTTTGTAGCTTTGCATGTTCCATGTTTTTGGACTTGTGTTCTAGCTTGTGTTGGCTAGCTTCGAGCTTGTTTTTGGTCTTGTTTGGACCTGCCTTGGGACTATTTTGGGTCCCCTTGGCCCTTTGGGGCTTGCTTTGTATGGCCATGGTTTAAGCCCCTTTACTTATTTTGAGCTTTGAGCATCCTAACATGCCATACTTGCATTGTTGAGTCGATTTGGCATCAATTTACATGAGATTTCAGAGCTTAGGGTGCTGTCACATATTCATGCTTGTTACTCTTTAAGTGTCCTTAAGAGTTGCATCATTGTGTCTTAATCCTTGAGCCAATTGGCATGCATGTTCGCCTTGCCATCTCATGTCTTTTATACCATCACTTCAACACTTTTGGTCGCTGATTTGGGCCTATTCGAGAGCTGTCCATTTTGATTTAAGTCCATCATTTGCATGTTGTTGCATGCTTGACTTGCATATTGTTGTATGCTTGCTCCATCTTTACATGTTGTTGCATGTTTATATGATTCATGTTGTTCAAGGTTGCTACCTCACATCAGGCTTATATGCCTGTTGCATGCTCGGATTATTACATTGCATGTTTGCATGTTTAAGTCATATTGCATGTTTGCCATGTTTGATTTGCATTGTCGTTTGGATTAAAGTGTTAATCCGAGCACAAGAAATGAGGGACGTTTCATACTTCAAGTGATGAAATGTGTCTTAATTCTCGGTCGCCGACGCTCTTACGCTCTTGACTATCCATGATTGAGTTTTAGGCTTTATATGTTTATTTGTGCATTCATTTCGCATTGATTTGCATAAGTTGGATCTTTGGCCATCATGCATCGGGATGCGTGATTGATGGTCGTGGATCTGACTATGCCTCTCCCTTGATGTTTTGAGATGATATGGGGTGGCATAGTGTGTACATATCCTTAGGAGACCCTCCATTTTCTCTGTTTTGTGCTCTACTGCAGCTTGGTGTCTCAGCACATCAGTGGCCGGCAGTGCACCATCCTTGGCCGGTAGCACACCATCCTTCGCCGGCAGATGGTCGGCAGTAGCTCCCCATGGCCGGCAGGCCACTGATGTACTCCCCGAGCAGTGTTTTGGTAAGTTCCAGCAGCAAGTCCTCAAGGACACCCTGCAGACAGAGCCTCAAGAGAGCAACCGGAGAGCGTTTCGAGGCGAGAAACCGAGCGTGAGCATGCATACCCTTTCTACTTCTGTGAACAGAGATAAAGCAGCTTTGTTTATTGCTTTTCATTGGTAGTTAATTAATTTGTTAATTAATTAAGTTTTATAATAATTAGTTGTAGCTAGTTATTCATTCGGTTATGTAATAATTAATTAGCTTGTTAGTTAGTTAATTAGCTGGCATGTATTATTTATTTGGACCCTCCGTCAAGAGGGCCAATTTTCTAATAAGTGTGCGTAGGTGTGTGCATGTCTTCCAACCCCTGTTTCTTTCTACCTTTTACTTACCTGCTTTTGTTGGTTAGTTTTAGGTCATATTTTAAATTAGCATCCTTATGCTTTGCATGTTTGCATCCATTCATTTGTCTAGCATACTTATGCTTTGCATGTTTGCATCCATTCATCTATCTTGCATGCATCGGGCTCGGCACATCATACTAATTGCATCGTGTTTCAATTCCAAGTTGAATACATGTATCAATTGTCGCATCTCATATGTCATCTTAGAATAGCCGAGCCTATTTCTAGTTGCATTTTGTATGCGTTGCATTAGCCATCTTAACATGAATTAGGATCATGCATTGATTACCAACTAGTTCTTTGTTTTGGCTCAGAGTACTAGGTAAGCTTTTATGCTTTAGCATACTGCATGCGTGTCATTGATTGCCATGATAGCATGCTTGCCATGAGGCTAACTGCTTAGTTGATATAACTACTTGAATGCCTGTGGATGAAGGTTGGATTGCATGAATTGGAACAATTCGTTGAAATCCACATTTTAGCCTACTTACGAGTAGAAAATTTCAAACCATTTCCAAACAAACGGATATGCGATGCTTTGTTTCAAATTAGGCGATCTAGTCTATACTTATTTTGCTGTGCGCATCACATAGTAATTCTAGCTGATTAACCGGAATAAGAACGCATGTGTTTTCAAAAACGAGATATCATGTTTAGTAGTGGCCGATATTTGATAAGACGAGTGGGGGTGCTCATAGCAGACCTTCCCCAATCGTACCCAAGTTCCCGAGCCGAGGCAACTTTGGTGATGACGGACACGTGGCCTTAGGCATCGGGTTAGGGTTTCCTAAATTTTCCCAAAAATAAAATATTTAGGTGGCGACTCTGTATTTGGCAAAGCAGTCTATGTTTGACACTTCTTTACAAAAATTAATTTTCCAAAACGATTTGCCGGATTTGGACTCTTTGGTGATTTATCAATCTTACATCGCACATTGTGAGATCAGATTAAGAACCGTGACAATTTGAGTCCGAACTGTAGCATGAGGCCCTCCCGGGCGCGTCCACAGTTTCTGGCGACTCTGCTGGGGAGTTAGATAGCTTGACTCGAACTCGTGATATCTTGTTTTGATTGCACTTATGTGTTTCTTTGCTTTGCATTTGCATTGGTGCGCTTAAGACACTGTGTTTGCCGTATGCTATTCTTGAATGGTTTGCCGGAGGCTCGCTTTGAGAAGCGTGCCATAAGGCTGACCAGTTGCGGGCTCTGCCACGACGGGAACACAAACTCTGGTTTTTACCGGGGCACCCTTTTTGACCATTCGACCTAGTGCATATCGGAATCCATAGTGACTATTCTAAACTAGGACAGGTTGCTTACCTGATTTTAGGTTGTTTGAAAACCACTGTGTGCGTAGCGAAACCCTATCTCCTGACGAAATAGGACAGGGAAACCCTACCCCAGCATAGGGGTGTTTTGACTCTCATTTGCTTGTTATGTGCTTTTAGAGTTGTGCCTTTACAGGGAACGCGCATATCAGTTTGCAAGTCTGGGTATCAGGCCTGCGGGCATCAGTATCAGTATTTTGAGAATCAGTCATATCTATCGGTATCAGATTCAATTTTGGGGCAGTAATTTGGGAACAAAGATTAGTGGTTGAGGACAGTCCTTTCAGCTTGTGTGTGCCAACTGTGTGTTGTCTTTATTTAAGCTGTTATGCTGCCCGTTTTTTTGCTTATTGTTTCCTTATTATGCTTTATTTATCTTTTTGCAAGGTAGTTTAGCACAATTGTATCCGACCAGGTAGATATTCCCGAGCACTCTGGGTCAGAGGTCGTAGACTTAATTGATCTGAGGATCTGCTAGACGGACATGCAGTGTTCCTTTCTTTACCCCCGGTTGCTAGACGGAGGTCAAAGAGGCGCAGTATATCAGTACAGTGGTCGCCAAATCAGTGGTCTACCCCATTAGTGAACAGTCTGACTGAGGTCTCAGTTTCTATTGCAGGGACAAATATACCAGTTATTCAGATAGATCCGTACAATATGGCAAGCTTAGAGGAGATGGTGCATCATCTCCACGAAAGCATGAAAACTATGCAACAGGACGCTGCCCGTCAAGCAGAATCTGCCAAACAGTAGGCCGCGATCGTGACCCAACAGGCAAAATTAATCACTAGGCTATAGTAGCAAACTTGAGCATCTGCCTCACACTAGGTTCCTCCCCAACCAAGAGTTCCTACACTCGGGGAGGCAACTAACATCCAGGATGATACGGACATTCCAATCAGGCCGGCTCCCCCACCCGGTTTTACCCCAGCTGTCCAAAACACCCACCAACCTGCTAGATTCTCCCTTTGAGTTCGAGACGGAACCCACAACACTGAAGGTGAGCAAGCTGGAGAAATTGTTCAAGAAGTCCCAAGGGGTTCATTCCATCCCGGACATTGAGGATGGGTACAGTGATTCGGCCGTGACGTTGCCGGATCGTTTTAAGATGCCACATATTGACCGCTTTGACCGGTCAGGGGACCCCATGGTGCATTTGCGGCTGTTTTCAGACATTCTAAGGCCGATGGGCCTCTCTAGATTACAGAAACTTTCCTTGTTTGGCCGGACCTTGTCAGGTATAGCGGCCATTTGGTATGTAAAATTGGAAGATTCCGTCAAGGGGAGTTGAGAGGAGATGGCCGAGGCCTTCATAGCTCAATACTCATACAATACACAAATCGAGATTACGACCCGTGATCTCGAGACAACCAGGCAGGAGCCGAAGGAGAGTTTCTCCGATTTTGTAGCCCGGTGGAGGGCCAAGACCTCGATGATGACCATCAGCCCAGTTGACAAAGATCAAATACGCATGGTTGTGCGCAACCTCCAACCTAAACTCATGCAGAAAATGATCGTCCTCTCCCTCCCCACCTTTACAGACCTACATGAGATAGGGGTGTAGATTGAGGATGCTATGAAACAAGGTCTGATTGACCAAGACCGAGAGCAGCCCAAGAGGGCGTTCAACCGCAGTTCAAATGCAGGCATAAGCAGTGTTGCAGCTGGCAGATCTTCAGATGTGAGTATGGTTCCCACCACCAATACCCCAAGAACCCTTGCAGCTACACCATTCACCGGTGCGTCCGGGAGTAGTTCGCAAACAACCAAGTATTCCCTCCGAAGCCAAAGAACCTTCACTCCACGGTACATGCCCCCGTCAAAAGCTCTGGGGGTTTTGATCAGGAAAGGGCACTTAAAGCCCCTGGAGCCGCGGCCGCTACCAGACAGACTACCTGCTTCCCACAACCCGGCCAAGTACTGCGCCTATCACCAGCATCACAGTCATGACACTGACCAATGCTTTCGATTACGTCATGAGATTTAGGATCTCATTGACAACCGGGTGATCATGCCCCCGGAAAAACCAAATGTCACAACCAACCCCCTCCCACCACATAACCAAGCTCCACCTCCGAAACGTGTCAATTGCATCCAAATTGGGGTTGTGTCATACGACCCCAGCATATATATCACCCCCTCTCACCTACCCAAGTCGGAGGTGTCCATTACTGACAACACTGACTTGTGCGTGTTGGACATCTCCTAAACCCAACCAGAAGCGGTGGTGGTAACTATCGGAGATGGAACTGGGTCAACTGTGAGAACAGACGAGGATGAGCAGTCAGAACCTGAGGGGTCTGCGAATTTCAAATACAACCTGAGCGGTTACATTACATTAGTAGGCCAGGCTAGGCCGAATGTGGAATTGCCAGTAGGGACTGAGGTTTGTGTAGCACAAGAGGATGGACCTGATCAAGGGCTAGATAACCTAGCGAATCTAGTAGCAGACCTTGTAAATCTGCAATTCTTTCAAGAACAAGATTCAGGGGACATGACAGTCAATTGGTTTGATAGGTCAGCAGAGACTGCTGGATGGCTTGACGACCAACCAGATGTTGTGGAACAACCTCAGTTAGAGCAGGGTCCACTTGGGACGGAGACATCAACAGTGGCCGGAAGGGCCAGGGATCAATTAGAACCGCTGGAGAGCACCGGTGATAAGAATTTTGCTCGGGATCAGAGCATTTCGGGTATAGAGGACATTGAACAGCAAGTCGCACTGAAACAATTTGAGCAAGAAAGGACCGAGGATTCTGAAAGCGTCAGGAAAGCCAAAGCCCCTGAGGGGACAGAAAGTACTGTGAGTACGGGAATAATTGTAACGGAGCCGGGCAGGTGCCTGTCAATCGCCGATGTCATGTGGTGGGAAGATGACGATCTACGTCTCGCTCACACAGATGATGATTGGGGACAGAGCCAGCCAGATGATACCTGGTATGTGGGTGAAGTAGACCACATGACTAGGAGCGGGCGGTATTTCAAGCCCCCACACTTAGATCAACCAGAAGTGTCCGGGAAGGACAAAGAGGCGAAGAAGCAGAAAGAAAAGCTGCTCGAAGAAGAGGCTGTGTTGAAACAGCTGAAGAAGATACAAGCAGACATCTCCATTTGGGGACTGCTGATGGCTTCAAGAGTACATAGACAAGCTGTCCTTTCTGCGATGGACAAAGCCAAACTTTCAATAGACACCACGCCTAAGCAGCTGGTAGGACTGGTCTTTCCGGGAGGAGCTTCCCCGACGTTGACCTTTTCTGACAAGGAGCTGCCGCCTGAGGGCTCGGATCACAATAAACCACTCTACATCTCTGTGGAGTGTAGGGACAAGTGGATACCGGTGGTTCTTGTCGATATGGGATTCACCATCAACGTGTGCCTGTTAAGGACAACCTATGCAATCGGGTTGAAGCCCGCAGACTTTGTGCCAACCACCCAAGTGATAAGGGCATATGACAATACAAGCAGAGAAGTGAAGGAGACTGTGCAGATTCAGACCCAGGTTGGTCCAGGGCAACATGATGTTGACTTTCATGTCTTGGACGTTCTTGCAACCTTTAATCTACTCCTAGGACAGGCGTGGCTGCACCAGGTGAAAGCGGTCTCTCCCACCTTGCATCAAATGTTAAAATACCCTCGAGGGAAGGTTGTAGCCATAGTTTTCGGAAATTCATCAATCCATGCACCGCCAGAGGTGTCTACACCGGTTTTGGAAATTGAGCATGGCACAGAGGATGTTTTTTTATCAGGATTTACCCTAGCCAAGGCCCGGGTTGTTCAGAATCTCTTAGCTATTGATGAGGGGTTGTATGTCAGCGCACAGTCCGTGTACCTCATGAACAAACTTCAACACATGCCTGGGATGGGATTGGGAAAAAGTGGCCGGAAGGGCATTATTGCATCGGCCGAAGTGCCGCATAATCCGCATACCTTTGGCTTGGGTTATCTGCCCACCAAAGAAAACTGGTTGAGGAATAGTGAAGTGATGGCTGGAAGAGCCAGAGCCAAGCAGATCGGGAGGCATTTTGATTTGATGCATCGGCCCATTCAGGGTACCTTGAACGGACGTTTTGTCCAGGAGGGGGAAGACTTTCCATTCTGCGGCTTCCCAGAGCCATAGTTGAACGCAGAAAAGAGGCGCATGCCGGGATTTGAGATCTTTTTCGACTTGCAGTTATCCGAGGATGATGTCGCTAAGGAGCAGACTGGTCCATTAGCTGAGTTTGAGCAGAGTAAGGAAGTGGATTCCGAGAACACCGAGTTTGAAATGGGGGTAGCACTGGCCTGTCTACTATCAGATCGTGCGATCATACATGAGTGCTTGGGGGATGATTTCTCAGTATTTATGATTGGAAACGAAACGGCTGCGAGCCCATCTTCAAACATTTTGGATGCATCCGTCGCACTGTCCCTCGCCTGGCAGTATGAGGAGGGATTCTTATCGAGCAGCACCGGGTCAGGTAGTGAGCCGGAGTCTGATTCCACCGAGTCCGTAGGGTCAAAATCAGGTTCCATCTCGTCTGAGTCCGAGTCCGGTATTCTTGGGGGTGATAACCCGGATGCCACAGTCCTGTCTAGGTCGTCTTTTTCTTTCTCTTTTGAGTCTATTGTAACAGAAGAATCGTGATTAATGAGAATGGAATAGCTGTGGCTTCTGAGTACTTTTCTGTGCCTTTGATTTATTGTATTAATCAGGACTTTCAAAATTTCGATAAAAACGACGAGGAAGAAATTCCTCTGGTTTTGAAATATTTACTTGAACAAGAGCAGGAGAGGTTTGTAAAACCGTTGGTTGATGAAATCACCCAAATTAATGTTGGTACTGAGAAGGACCCGCAGCTGGTCCATATCGGGTCCACGTTGTCTTTGGAGGAGCGCGAGCGCTTAGTCGCTTTATTAAAAGATTTCAAAGATGTTTTCGCATGGTCCTACGAAGACATGCCTGGAATCGATCCTGAGATTATACAGCACTGGATCCCTCTCGACCTAGAGGCCCGACCTGTCAAACAAAAACTCAGGAGGATCCGTCCAGATTGGGCTATCAAGATCAAAGAAGAGGTCACCAAGCAAATCGACGCAGGGTTCCTACTGGTATCCGAATACCCAACTTAGTTGGCCAACATAGTTCCAGTGCCGAAGAAGGACGGCAAGATTTGATTATGTGTGGACTTCAGAGATTTGAACAAAGCTAGTTCGAAGGACGACTTTCCTCTGCCGCATATCGACAAGTTAGTGGATTTTACTGCGGGGCATGCATTGCTTTCATTTATGGATGGCTTTTCAGGCTACAACCAGATAGTAATGGCACCAGAAGACCGGGAGAAGACTGCTTTTACCACCCCGTGGGGGACCTATTGTTATAGGGTGATGCCATTTGGGTTGAAGAATACTGGGGCTACATATCAACGGGCTATGACCACAATATTACATGACATGATCCACAACGAGGCTAAGGTATACGTGAATGACATGATTGTCAAGTCTAAAGAAAAAGAAGGCCACTATACCGCCTTGCAAAAGTTCTTCCGAAGAATTAGACAATTCCGGTTGCGGCTGAATCCTCAAAAATGTACGTTTGGTGTTACAGCAGGAAAAATATTGGGGTTCTTGATCACACAAAGGGGCATTGAAGTCGACCCTTCCAAAATCAAGGCCATCTTAGAAATGCCACCACCAAGGACTGAAAAGGAGGTGTGAGGCTTTCTAGGTAAAGTGCAATTCATAAGATGGTTTATCTCAAAATTAACCTTGACTTGTGAACCACTCTTTGGTCTCCTGAAGAATGGAACGAAGTTCCAATGGGACGGCCGATGCCAAGCTGCTTTTTAACAGATTAAGCAATACTTACAGAACCCACCTGTGTTGTCACCGCTTGAGCCGGGGAAACCGTTGATTTTGTATCTTTCAGTGACTGAGACTACAATGGGCTGCATGCTTGCACAAGAGTTTGAGGACAAAGTGGAGAGAGCCGTCTACTATCTGAGCAAGAAGATGTTGGATTACGAGACTTGATACACTCTGCTGGAGAAGGCTTGCTTGGCCTTGGTATGGGCTACTAGGAAGCGGCGACACTACTTGTTAGCTCACTCTGTAATGTTGGTTTCAAGATTAGATCCCATCAAATATCTCTTCGAGAAACCAGCACTTACGGATAGGCTAGCCCATTGGTTGCTTTTGCTTTCCGAATTCGACCTGAAGTATGTCACGCGCAAGTCAGTAAAGGGGAGAGCAGTAGCGGAGTTCCTTGCCGATCACCCAGTTGAAGGAGATGAAGTAGTTGAATACCTATTCCCAGACGAGGCCATTTTGCATGTTGAAGACGAAACTTGGACGATGTACTTTGACGGGGCGTCAAACCAATATGGGTATGGGATAGGAGTGTTGCTAATAGCACCCGACAATTCCCATATCCGTCTAGCATTCAAACTCCGGTTCAAAGTCTCGAACAACGAAGCAGAATATGAGGCATGTATTGCTGGATTAGAAGGTGCCCTAGAACTAGGGGCAAAATGGTTGGATGTCATCAGGGACTCGAACCTTGTTGTATCTCAGGCTAAAGGAGATTGGAAAGTCAAAGAAGAAAAGATGAGAATCTACCACCAGACCTTGGACTTATTGGTTCCTCAGTTTGAGAAGCTGAACTTCGCTCATCTGTTAAGAGAGAACAACATGTTTGCAGATTCATTAGCAACTCTATCATTTATGATAGACATCCCTTTTGGAGTCCGAATGCGTCCGATCATCATTGACTAGAAATTTGTGCCGGCCTACGAACTGATCGCTGTCGTAGAAGAGGTTCAGGATGAGAACCCCTGGTATTACGACGCTTGGAACTTCTTAGAGAAAGAGACGTATCCACCAGGGGCAAATGTCAAAGATAAGAGGGCAATATGAAGAATGGCTGCTCAGTTCATCATCTGCGGGGGTAAACTGTACAAGAGAGGTCCATCTCGGAATGCATAAGCTGTGTGTTGATGTTGAAGAATCGAAGAGCTTGATGGAGGCCATCCATGGAGGAGAGTGCGGAGCACATATGAACGGGGTGATGTTAGCCTGAAAGATCCTTAGACAAGGTTACTGCTGGTCCACCATGGAGGAGGATTGTATAGGTTTTGTCCGGCGATGCCACAAATGTCAGATCCATGCAAACCGCATGAACATTCTGCCGTCGAAGCTGTACAACATGACTTCGCCATGGCGATTTTTAGTCTGGGGGATTGATGTGATTGGAGCTGTCACTCCAAAAGGGTCCAATGGGCATGAGTTCATTTTGGTAGCAATAGACTATTTTACAAAGTGGGTTGAGGCCCAATCTTATGCAGTACTGAAGGCATCACATGTCGCCAAGTTCATCAGGAACAACATCATCTGTCGCTATGGGGTCCTGAATGAGATCATTTTAGACAATGGTTCCCACTTCAAGAAAGAAGTGATTGACTTGTTGGACAAGTACAACGTGGCTTTTCACAAGTCATCTACATACCGGCCACAGACCAATGGAGCAGTTGAGGCCGTCAACAAGAACATCAAGTATATTCTGCAAAAGTTGGTGGAAACCTACCGGGACTGGCCAGATAAGTTGCCATTTGCTCTGTGGGGCTACCAGAATTCCATATGGACTTCTACTGGAGCGACTCCGTATTCCTTAGTCAACGGAATGGAAGTCGTTCTGCCTATTGATGTTAAGGTTCCATCTTGGCGAGTATTGGCTGAGTGTCAGATAGCTGAGGCAGATTGGCAGCAGAGCAGATTTGAAGAACTCATGCTGTTTGATGAGAGCAGGCTGAAAGCACTGTACTATGTTCAGGGTTATCAACGAAGAATCGCCAGGGCTTTCAACAAGAAGGTTAAGTCCAGGAATTTGAAAGAAGGGGATTTAGTGCTAAAAGACAACCGAGCTCCCATTCACGACCCTAGGGGCAAGTTCAGACCCAATTGGACTGGCCCTTACGTCATCAAGTCTATTTGGTCAGGCAAAGCTGTCGTTCTGACGGACCTAGATGGCCTAGAGTTCTCCCAACCGATCAACATGGACAAGTTGAAAAAGTATTACTCCTGAGTAGTTCGCTAGGCCAAAAACCCGAAAGGGCAACCTAGGCAAAAGTTAGAGCATGAAAAATTAAAAATTACAAAAACTGAGCTTGCAAGGTTGAAAACCCACAAAGGGCGGCCTTGGCAAAAGTTAGAGTGCAAAAGGAGAGAGTTAATACTCGAGTGAACCCAAGCCGAACTACATAAGGCTTGATTCCCATCTTTGGGATACGTAGGCAACTTCATCTTGAAGTCCAGCCATAAACACTTCCTCGATCAACTTTGTCCATGTGATCATGCTCGGTCATCTTTATTTATTCTGCATTCAAGAGCTCAGTTGTGATCTCCAGTGTAGTGCTATTCAAACTAGGGGCAACTTTCTAGTTGCTAGGATTCGGGGTTGTACATCTCAGAGACAGATCTCAGGCGTGTCCAGTTCTGATCCATATCGAAAATGGTTTTTAAAAGTTTTAATAAAAGTTGATTTTGTTCAAATTAATCTTTTTCTGACTTAGACTATTTTTGGACCAAACAAAAAATTTTCAGTACGCACAACCTTCAATTTCATTGATTTCAATACAGAATTCTCCTACTCTTGATACAAATTGAAGTTGCTTTTTATTATATTCATAAAGAAAACTTGAAAGTACTGATAAAGCAAAATAAATCCGGGGCATAGTCAGGTGTTCTTGCGTCCCCTCCCAGAGCTTGTGGAAGCCTCCGATGCCAAAGTGGGCCCTACCTGTGCCTCTTCATTGAGCCAATCTAGGCACCCATCAGAAAGGGTGCAGTTGAAAGCAGGAGCAGGAGCCAGAAGCTCTCTTGTCCTCCAGGCTGTGGCATACCGAGCTAGCTGCGTGCCTTGGACCGGGAATGTAGCAGGATATTCTATCCCCTCCTCCGGGCAAATTTGATCATGACCGAACTGACGTCGAAATCGGAACGAAAAATAGAACACGCAGTGTGTCAAGCCAACCAATTGGATCCCGGGCTGGCGACCCATGTTGTAGCTCATTATCGATAGATTGAGCTAGGGATAGTGCCAAGCAATATCAAGAGTAGAAAAACTGCACATCCAGTTGAACAACCATCCCTCATCCGTGGCATCGACTAGACGTCGCCGGAAGAAGTAACCGTGAGCTGAATACGTGGGGCAGGAGTCCACAACCTTCAATTTGTCCATCAACCATATCTGGGGAGGGATGAAAAATGAGAGATTAAAGAATAGAGAGGTGTACGTTGAGAGAAAAGTAAGAAAAGGGTTTTGAGAGAAGAACTGAGCCCGAGGGCCAAGTGATGTGAGCATATATATATGTGTGAGATGGGGTAGGAAACATTACCTGCAATAGTAGTGAACTCCCTGCAAACCTAGCCGTCTCTCGGCGATGGAAAGCATCAAATCCCATCAACGTTTCAGCTAGCGTCATGGCGATGCAACTTTTACCCTCCCTTAAGCCTTCTGCGACTTCAATCAAACGAGTGCTAAACCCTCCAGAGCTTGGGGCAAGCAAGAAATAAGACAGCATACACAAGCAAAGCGCATGCCGCCGATAACCATGCCAATGATGGTCGCCGCGGTCACCGGCATCAGAAAACCGACAAACCAAGCTCGGAATGTCTAACTCCATATCATGAATCAATGATAGAGCATCCTACAAAGTGAGCCCACACATCCGCCCCAAGGCTTGGATGTGGCCGAAGCGGAATTGTGGCAAGACTTCTTCATCGCGCTCGGATTCCATCAAAGCTTGAAAGTCTTCGAAAGTGGGACACATCTCTTGCCCGCCAAAGCTAAAGACGTGTGTCACCGGATTCCAAAATCTTGCCGCGGCATGAAAAAATGTGCCAATGATGGTCGCCGCGGTCACCGGCATCAGAAAACCGACAAACCAAGCTCGGAATGTCTAACTCCCTATCATCAATCAATGATCGAGCATCTTGCAAAGTGAGCCCACACATCCGCCCTAAGGCTTGGACGTGGCCGAAGCGGACTTGTGGCAAGACTTCTTCATCGCACTCGGATTCCATCAAAGCTTGAAAGTCTTCGAAAGTGGGACACATCTCTTGCCCGCCAAAGCTAAAGACGTGTGTCACCGGATTCCAAAATCTTGCCGCGGCATGAAAAAACGGAAAACGCAGCGGGGTGCGACTCAACATGAACAGTGCACTTATGCCAAAACTTTGGAAATTAAGCTTTTCTGAGCCATCTAAGTTGGCAATCCAATTTGTGAGGTTTTGAGCAAGGAACGCTTCCATTTGGTGCATATTTGAGCTGAAATGAAGAGAATCTCGAAGCTGGAACTCATATAGAAGATAAGGCAGTGAGTGGAGGACAGATGTCGTCGTTTCGAAGAGTCTGCCATCGATGGCCGGCAGGTCATCCCTTCTGGCCGGCAGTCTCTCCCTCATCCCCACTGGTCTTTTGGGTGAAAACCCAGTTGTCTGCTACAGCGAAGTCCTGTTACCTAGGCCTTTTAAGACCTTATTTTGTTCTTTTGAACTCTATCGTGTCTCGTTTCAGACGTATTAGTTTCTTTTTCTATGTCAGGTTGTAATCATCTTTATTTCATTTATCAAGTTGTCGTAACTTACTTATCGAGTTGTAAACTTGTTAAAGCTTTGTTTTGCTTATCGAGTTGTTTTGTTGTTAGTCAGTTCACTACCTGATTAGTGCAATTCGAGGGTTTGGTTTTCAAAACAAAAGTCAATCTCATTTACATTGTTGTGTAAAGTGATGCGATGCGATGCGATGCATAGAATATACAAATGTAACACTTTTTCAACAAAAGGTTGTTTTCATTCCATCATAGATTCTTTTTACAAAAAAACATAGTTTTAAAAAAAAGTAAATCTGCCTGACGCAGTACAATGTGCAAAACTACTAATAAAAGAAAAATAAAGCAAAAAGGAGGACAACGTCTGAATCAGCAAAATGTCTGGATTGGCGCCAATCGCCTCAAGACTGAAAGGTCCTCCTCGTCCTCTTCCTCGACCGAGAGGACTTTGGAACGTCGCCATCGTCAGCACCCGACTCTAAACTCGAGTCATCCCTAGCTCCATCTCCATCCTGAGAAGAGTTTGACTGTGGACTAATTGGCTCCTTGTCTGACTCATCATCATCTGGGGCAGGCCCCCATGAACTAGTCCCTCGTCCCGCTCCCCCTACTGCTCGGGGAGATGCTGAAGAACCCACCCCCGCTCCTGCTGAGCCACCGGGTGGGCCTGGCACCAAGAAAGGAATCTGAAAAAGGGCAATCCACCAGAATGAATTAGTAATTAAAATGAATCAGATGCAAAGATTAATGCGCTGTGAGCAGTGAATGATTTGCAGTGAATGTGTACCGCGAGCGGTGTATGGGAACAATATATCAGACCAGTGTAGTGTGCAACTGTGCAAGTGAGTGGCATGAACTGTAGTTTGAAAGAACTCACTGGAATACTGTAAATACTGAGCAAGTCCATTCTCGTCTGCAGCATCCCCATCACCGAAGCCGTCATCTAAAAAGACTGACGAGTGTACTCAATGGGAGCCTGCAAAAATGTTGAAATCATTAGTATTCTGCGGGATATCAAATGAAATGACTGTGCAAAATGAAAAGTATAACACATACGGGGTCGAACCATAAACTCCGACAAGCTCGTGACCAGCTGGAGGAGGAGCAAGGGAATTTGATAAGTCTCTCCAGCCCGCCCTCGGCATGTCATAGTAGCAGGCAGTACGGGCCACACAGTTCCCTGTCTCCCCTCAGGACCTCTCCTCCTACGGGACTTGGTCGCTCCGTGTCTCCCTCTTGCGGTTGGAGCCCTCGCTCCCTCTCCTCCTCGGACACCAGTCAAAGGTGGCATCAGATGCGTTCGAATAAAGGTCGCGTAGTCGCCCTCTATGCGGAAGTACTCCGTCTCCAGTCCTACCATGAATTGAATCACCTGGTTAGTAGACAACCTGTGTGTCTCCCTCAGCGATGGTGGAGGTGCCATCGGCACAAATGGAGCAGGCGCTCCCAAAGTCTGACGCACGAAACGCTCACTCAGAAACCAGGCGTGGCAGATCGGCCCCTCGAAGAGGATGCGATAATGAGACATAGTCTGGGCAGTGAGGTACTGGTTCCGGATCCCTGAAGGAATCGCGTCCCATGGCTGCCATGTAATCTGTGAAAAGAGAACGAACAAAGTGATCAGTTGTCGAATAACCAAAGTGGGTGCATTGGGGTCAAATGAAACAATTTCATTGCAGAAATACCTCGCGCGCCATGTCCGTGTCAAAGTTCTGCCGAAAGAACATGGAGCTCTCTCGAGTCCTGTGGGAGCCGAATATTTGGCAATGCTGGGAAGAGCATACTCTGCAAAACAGACACTATTCGGCTTTATCCGGTGCGCTCAGGAGGCCGAATACAATAGATAGGCTGGATAAGCGTAAATCCATGGAGCCGAATATAAGAGAGGACAATGAGTAACGAGTAGGCCCTGGCCCTGAGGCCCAGTAAACGAGTATAAATACAGGAACTACAGATAAAAAGATGAGGAAAAAAGAAGAAGGGTAAGAATCTCCTTGTTTAACTTAGAATACAAGTAACCCAGAGCTTGAGACTGACTTGTCCGTCGGAGTACTAATTCCGGCACCCACGTCGGAGTGTTTATTTCCTTTCAGGTGACTATTTGAGGACTCCTAGTGTCTCCCAGGATCCGAAGGGTATTTCCAAACCACTTCCCCACAATTGGCGCCGTCTGTGGGAATACTTGAATACATCCATGGAAGGCGTAACCGAAGATCCTCCGGTAGCCACTGACGAGATTACACAGAGGGATGACCTTACTCTAGCAAATATGCTCAGAAAGGAAACCATCGCTGCAAGACGCGCTTTGAACTTCGACTCACCAATGACTTCAGCGCAAGAGACAATGCAAGCAATTACGGAACAAGCAAAACAAAATGAACAGAGGCTGGAGAATATGATCGCTGAAAATGAATGTCTCCGTCAAGATTTGGCCCTGGAAGTAGCGAAATCCAAAGAAGCCGCGCGCCAAGATCCTGAACGACCTCCAAGGGCAGGTGAACAACGACCCCGAGCCTGACCAAGGGACACTGATAGTGACTCCAACTCATTATCCACGGAGCCTGACAAGAAGGGACGATCCAAAACCTCCAGCTCCTCCGAAAAAAGTCTACGAACAAGGAATAAGCACAGGAGAAACAGTTCGGATGAAGAACATTAGCACGATCCCTTTATCCGACGGATTGCAAGGGCAATTCTGCCCAAGAAGTTCAAAGCTCCGTCATTTACCCTCTATGATGGGAAATCAGACCCCACCGATCACATCCGTCACTACAAGCATAGCCATGACATTGCATGCAGACAACGAGGCCCTCATGTGCCGAATATTCCCCAGCAGCTTGGGACCTCTGGCAATCAGGTGGTATTACAAACTGGAGCCGGCTTCGGTCAAAAGCTTCCATCAATTACAGAAGTCCTTCAGGGCCATATTTATCACCAACGAGGTCTAGCCAAAACAAGCAGACTCTCTCTGGGCGATGCAAATTCAACCTGAAGAAACATTGAGAGCGTATTCGGCGCTATTGGGAATGCTTTAATCTTGTTAACGACGCTTGCAACGACTCCATGGCCATCACCGCCTTCAAAATGGGATTGCAACCAGACAGTGCCCTCCCCAGTTCCTTGACCAGAAGACCCCCCAAAACGGTCTGGGGGTTGATGAAGAAAGTTGAAGAATACTGCAAGGTAGAGGACGACGCCTTGCGGGTTAAAGCCGGACACGTATCCAGTAAAATGGCCTCCCCTGAAATTGCTCAGCCAATAAGTTCCGTACCGCCTCAAAGCCCAGAACCATGGCAGCGGGGTAAACGAGATAAAAGGCGGGATTCTCGCCGATCAAACGATCAGTGCTCTCACCGAACGAAGGAACAACTGCAAGTCGATAGCAGGTGCACGAGACGTACCGACAAAAAATATACAGAACTAACAGAACTGATCAATGCGGTAATGTCCAAAATCCAACATCTCCCGTTCTTCAAATGGCCGTCGAAGATAGTAGGCCCTCCTGACACGCGAAGGCGGGATAAGCACTGCGAGTATCACAAAGATCATGGCCACGAAACTGAAAGTTGCTACGCATTAAAGGATCACCTGGAGGAACTAGTGCAAGATGGCCGGCTGCAACAGTACGTAAGAAAAGGCAACCCAACCAAGGCACTAGCCTTAAGACAAGATTCACCTCCACTTGGCGTGATCCATATGATATACAGCCTGCCAGCACCTTTAACCGTGAACACAAATCAATCGTATCCAGCCCCCCGAGAGCAACATACTCCAACCAAACGGCCCAAAAACGCTCTGAGTATTGCCTTCAACGATTCTGATCTTGTTGGCATGACAATCTCCCACATTGATCTGTTGATCATCAGATTACGCATAAACCAGTTTACTGTCGAATGCATTCTCGTAGATCCAGAGAGTACGTCAGAGGTTATGTATTATGAGACCCTCATCAAATTCGGCTTCAACGAGTCAGATCTGTCTCCAGTGCCTTATTCGTTATTCGACTTCAACACAAATCCAGAGTACCCGTTGGGGAAGATCACACTACCCGTTCGAGCGGGCTCCAGAAGAGTCAAGGTTGAATTCTTGGTCGTAAAGCTTCCTTTGCCATATAACGTCATCATGGGCGAACCTGGTTGCATATCATGCAGGCCGTGCCAAGCACCTATCATCAGTTTATGCACTTCCCGACAACCCGTGGCGTTGAAGAGGTCTGTGGCTACAGACAATCAGCATGAACAGTTTTATGAAAGTTCTATCACCAACCCGACTTGTGGGCTTTGATACTTGTATTTAGCTGACTTCTGCAATGAAAAGTCTCATTTTTTTCCATCGTGCAATTCACTTCCCATTATAGTGTCAATAAGTCTCCGGATTCGGAGCGCCCTTCATGGATACCACGATTGGCTCAAATAAGCCTCCGGATTTGGAGCGCCCTTCGGTGCACGACACCTTAGGGCCGATTAAGCCTCCGGATTCAGAGCCCCCTTCGTTGCAAAATACGTTGGGGCTGATTAAGTCTCCGAATTCGGAGCACCCTTCGTGGATATCACGATTGGCTCAAATAAGCCTCTGGATTCAGAGCGCCGTTCGGTGCATGACACCTTAGGGCCGATTAAGCCTTCGGATTCGGAGCCCTCTTCGGTGAAAAATATGTTGGGGCCGATTAAGTCTCCGAATTCGGAGCGCCCTTCATGGATATCACGACTGGCTCAAATAAGCCTCCGGATTCAGAGCGCCCTTCAGTGCATGACACCTTAGGGCCGATTAAGCCTCCGGATTCGGAGCCTCCTTCGGTGCAAAACACATTGGGGCCGATTAAGTCTCCGGATTCGGAGCGCCCTTCGTGGATATCACGATTGGCTCAAATAAGCCTCCGGATTCAGAGCCCCTTCTGCAAATCATATCCCCATTCAGCTCCTAAAGCTCGCACGAACAGGCTGATTCATTACGTCGGTCGGCCAAGTACCTAAGCTGAGCCGAATCAGACTATAATTGAACACAATGCCATTCGTCAACTTAGCGAATTGGGCATATCTTATGGACCCCTTGTTACATACGAAAATTATTACACAAACTACAAGTCCGCATGAACGAAACAAAATATGCCAATATGCGAAATGAGGTGCCTAATTGAATATATAAAAACGCCCAGAACAAGGCGCAAACGTTCGAAATGAAACATTTTATTTGATTAAAATAGTAGTTACATAAACGCAACCCGCATTTGAACATTACAATATCCATTTTCAACCTCAAAAGCGAAAAAGGGGAAAAGACGCGTTGGTAAAGCGGCAACGCCAAATCAACGCCCGTCGCCCGGAAGTCCTCCACTGCTTGCAATGCCTTGAGCCAACTGTGCCCAAGCCCATGACTTACACATTGCCAAACTTCCCCTGATACCATTGACAATGTCAAGGCAAAGATCCCGGACATGGAAGGATAAACTCAACGGTCGTTGTCTCTCCTTTCGGGGCGATCTGCTTCGACGACTTGAAGACTCGTGCCATCTTGTGGACGTCCTACCTCCCATGCGGGTGGGTTCTCTGCTGCGATCCATTGCAACACCAAGCTCGGTCGAAGTTCGAGCTTCTCTAACTAACACCCCCACTTATCTCACCCCACATAACAAGTGATGAGGAATCAAGCGTGTTTATTTACGCGAGGCACCCACTCCTTTTATTTTCAATACTGGTAGTGATCTCGAGGCCCCAATCCCGAGGCGATTTCATTAACGCTAAACTCCATGAGACGAACGTCGGTCAACATTCACCACCGCCTAGTTATCCAAATGGCTTTTTGAAGCACATGCACTGGCTGGACAAGGACAGAATTATCAATCCAACCAGCCAAACATCCAGGCCCCGAGCCGGGATGAATTTGCCGTAGCCACTCCACTCACTGGTTTTCGGCTTTCTCAGGCTACAATGACCTAGTTATCTAGACAGCGATCACAGATAAATGGCCCAGTTACAAATGGCCCAATTACAATGGCCTCATTCAAGACTAAACAGCTATCACGTATGGGCCGACCTTGCCTATAAACCGGCATATCACTGGACATTTAACATATACTCGGGTTGATCAATGCTTATACGTTCATTCAAACATTTATGCAATAAAACGAAACACGTATATGCCGAATACGAACTGCAACGAAATATTTATAAATAGAACGTTTTTTATTCAATCAAACAATAAATTATATAGTTTTGAACATGATCTGCGTTTCAACCTTACAATGAGTATCCTTATACGGCGTCACCCTCATCCTCACTCTTCTCGACTTCAAAAGCAGAAAACGGAAAATGTTTACTCTGGTAGAGTGGCAATGCCGAATCAATGCCCGACGCTCGAAGAACTTCCGCGGCCTGAGATGCCTTGATCCAACCGTGCCTAAATCCACGATTTTCACATCGGCAAACCTCTTCGGCAAGCTTCTCCTTGGTCTTTTCAATTCCAACTTTTCGTCCTTCATGAAAACTTTTTTCATAGGCCCTCTCCTTCACAGACTCCATTGCGAATATACTCGTATTCTCACGATCGGCGAGCGCGGTACTGATGAGCCGCTGGGTAACCCTTTCTTCCACGATTGGGTTTCCTTGCCCGGCAGGTTGTGCCTGAGCTGCCCTGGCCTTCCTTAACTCACGCTCAACCGCCTCCGCGCGAGCTTCCAAACTTCGAATACGTTCCTCCCTCCTTTCCATTTCACTGCGGGCAGCGTGCAGCCGCATGCCAATTTCATAGGCAGTGTAAGGCCCCTTCACTGCCCGGTGAATGCCTTCACGAAATACTTCGTAGTCCTGTTGACCTACCATTGACTGCTGAACCTCAGGAGGAAAAATTTGTCGAGCAAACTCGACCGCTACGTTTGGGTCTCGAACGATCGAGTCCGCCTCTGTTATGGGTTTATTCCCCACAAATACCGCAAAGCTTAATGGGCACGGATTCGCGTCAGATTCCCTTTCGACTCGGGGTTGCTGAGGTCTGCCCTACGACTGCTTGTCCCGCCTGGGCGACTTGCTTCAACGTTGAGGAGACTGATGCCTCTCTCAATCCCTAGAACTCCTACTTCCTATGCTGGAAGGTTCACCACCTCGATTCATATCTCTACCCAGCTCAGTTAGCGTCCTCGCTTCCCCTCTGCTGTTAAAGTAGAGTCTGTTCGACATTCACATGATGAATCTTCCTCCAAGAGCTGGAGTCAGTTGTTCACTAAGCTCATAAAAGTTGTACCTTTGTTCCTTTATCCTTTACGGAGGCAACACCCTCAAGGCAATCTCATTAATTGTGAAAACCTCAATCGCCCGGCACCGACTGAGTCGACCCTCGTAGGGCAAGGGCAGAATCCATACGCCCATCCAGCGTATCATGTCCATGAGCCAACTACGACAGGGGCATATTTATTAATCTAGTCGGCTTAAGGGTAGATTCATCAATATATTCAGTTTATGCGCCCCATCCGGCCCATGAATCGATTCTTTAGAACTCTTAAGTTCGTCTCTTCCGGTGCCCGAATGATCATGAACCGCCTAGGGCAAGGGCAGAATCCATGCGCCCATCCGGCGTATCATGTCCATAAGCCAACTACGGCAAGGACAGATTTATTAATCTAATTGGCTTAAGGGCAAATTCATAAATATATTCGACTTATGCGCCCTAGCCGGCCCATGAATCGATTCTTTAGAACTCTTAAGGGCAGATTCATCAAACTATTCAACATATGAATGATAAGTAAATAGTGCCAAGATATTCAATCTTAGAAAGCTCAATAGAATAATCATTTTATCTAAAGTAGTGAAAGGCAAAAATTCTTCACCAACACAACATCACAAACTACGCATAAGTAGTAGTGAAATGACAAGGTACTTTTCATTAATAAATTGAGTGTAGATAGTAACCAATTTATACATGAAAACTACTCGGAACCAACAAAAGTCCTTAAAACAAAAACATACATCAAAAGTGAAAACATTTCATAAAATTCAAATGCCTCCCAGATCAATCCTCGGGGTCAGACTCAAGTGGCTCAACGTCCACCTGCTCATATGGAATTGACAAGTCCAATGTAACCCCAGCGGCATCAAGGGCCTTGAGCCACCCATGTTTGAATCCCCGATTCTCAAACTTGGGGACTTCATCTACGCATTCCTCGAAGGCGGCGCCTTTTCCTACTTCAAATGCGGTAGAAGCCTCAGATTTGGCTTTTTCCTTGGCCGTCTTCAACTGTGCTAACTCAGTCTCCACCTTGTTAAGTGCCTCCTTGGCTAGCCTAAGCGATTCTTCGCTCGCGTTCGCCCTATCTTTGGCATCAGAACGGAGCTGATCTGCAGACCGAGCCCTTTCTAATTCGACTTCGGCTTGCGCAGTCTCCATTGCGGCTCATAACCTCAAACTCGGCCCTGCTCTTTTGACTGCAAATGGTCAATCCTCTCAAGGGCATCATGTAGGCGGCGGCCCAAGTCGGTGATCTTGCCAACCGTCTATAAAACCAGTTGGGATCATTAGATACCATAGGCAAGCAAAATCAAAACAAGTTAAGGTCACCTACCAAAAGGGCCGACTATACAGATAGGGCTACGGCCACCAAATCCGGCATGGCATGAGAGGATGCCTTATCAACCGGTAGGGAGACTGAAGCCGCCAAGCTCAACGCTACCGCTAGATCGGTAATGATGGATGCGTCAGAGGAAATCGGCGTGTCTCTGATCTTTGGCTGAACAATGAAAGGAAAAACCACGTCCGAATTTTCTTAGCGAGGCCTTTTGTCAGCAGGACTATCTTCTTAACCGACCCCTCCCTCGGCGCTACGGTTCTTGCCCCGCTCTTCCAAAAATCAACCGTTCTTCAATGGACAGTTGTTCAACCTCTTGTGCAGTTTCAGCCGCAACAATCTGAACTGACTCTTCAATAACGGGTTTGAAAGACTCAATCAAGACGGGTTCAGAACAGGCGGCCTCAGCCTTTTTCCGGGCAGCCATTCGCTCGGCATTTTTCTTTCGAGCCATCTGCGTGAGGTTTTCCCCAGCCATACTTTCAAAAAAATCACTGAGTAGGTCTCCCAAACTTGCAAAAATATCTCCAGAAGAAAACTCCGCCCGCCCCAAAGTGGACGGTGAGGCAGGCTGATTAAGTCCGGCTACCTCAAACACCGAGTTTAGGTCCTCGTCGACCTCTTCAGCCTCCTCAGCGAACTCTCTGGCTGGTTCGGCGACTACCTCTAGCACCGGCTCCACGTCTTGCCCCATATCAGAAACTTCGAGACCAACTTGCCTAAGGCTCTTGAAGCTAGGAAAGAAGCCGTAAGGTGTTGATCGCCAGTTGGAATTGGAATATTGTCTGCGGCCGAAAAAGTATGTGGGCCGCTCTCCCTTGCTTCTGTACGTTTGGACGGCCGAAGTACCTCAGTGCAGCCGCAATCTGCGCAAGGACTGCGTCGTCAGTAGAAGTCAGAATCTTCTTCAATTTACTGCCTACAAAGACAAAGGGTTAGACTTGGAAAGAATGCCAAGTAAAAGAAAAGTTCAATAAACGCAAGGAGACACACGGCCACCTGGTTCACCCTTCTGGCTGGGAATAGGGTCTAGGCGATTCTCGCCTTCGCCAAATTCCCAGTTCCCTAGGACATTGACCATTATGTCATCCACTCGTTTGCTAGAACTGGCAAGCATGGACACCAAATGATGGTCAATGTCCTTGGCCCTAAAAAAGTACCGCCCGAGCTGACCAGAAGATTTGGCTAAAGTATAGCAGTACCGAATAGCCGGAATGCCAAGATCGATCTTGAGGCGCCGGTTCAACTCTACGATCCTCATTACGATTTAAAAAAAAAAATCACATTGGGCTGAGAAGGAATCAGGCCCCAATGGTAGAGGACGGCCCTAAGGAATGGACTTAGGGGAAAACGGACTCCGCCCTCCACAATGGATAGGAGAGGCAAGACGATTATGTTGCGATCCTCTCTCTCCATATCCAGAGTATTGTCCGTCACTAGAGATAGATGAACATCATCAGGAATAGAAAAATGTCGTCAGAATCCCGAGATACGACCTTCGAAAAGGAGGTCTTTCAGGTGCTTAGCCATTTTAGCAAAGATCCGAGGGTATACCAAAGCTAAAATAAGCACGAAAAATAGGATCGCAAAGAAAGAAAGAAAACTTACAAGAGGTGAAGAAGGCGAGGATAGACGGATGAAAGTTGTAGAGAAAAGCGTCTGAAGAGCGATACCGTCTGGGAATCCAAGAGGCCCAAGTATTCAAGAAAAGCATGCATTCGAAAGGACTGAAGTTTTAAATCGTATTAAATGCAAAAGGTGCACAAATGAGGCTGGAAAGCATAATGATGACCAAAAAGACATGCGCGCTCTGACACATTGGGATAGGCAGAGCCGCCTAACTTATGTCTTGGCTTTTCAGAATCAAAACCAAACACGCTAGTTAACTACTGTCAATGGCGAGTTTGGGGGGCAATTGTGGGAGCCGAATATTTGGCAATGCCGGGAAGAGCATACTCTGCAGAACAAACACTATTCGGTGTTATCCGGCGCGCTTAGGAGGCCAAATACGATAGATAGGCCAGATAAGCGTAAATCCATAGAGCCGAATATGAGAGAGGACAATGAGTAACGAGTAGGCCCTGGCCCCGAGGCCCAGTAAACGAGTATAAATACAGGAACTACAGATAAAAAGAGAAGGAAAAAAGAAGAAGGGTAAGAATCTCCTTGTTTAACTTAGAATACAAGTAACCTAGAGCTTGAGACTGACTTGTCTGTCGGAGTACTAATTCCAGCACCCACGTTGGAGTGTTTATTTCCTTTCAGGTGACTATCTGAGGACTCCTAGCGTCTCCCAGGATCCGAAGGGTATTTCCAAACCACTTCCCCACAGGTCCTACGACAGAGCGGACCGTCAAATACGTCAGAGAATGGGACCGTCGCTGCTGTCTCCTCCATAGGCTTTGGAGCAAGTGCCGGGAAGTATGCGTACACCCACAACTGTTAGAAAGATGTGATCAGTATAGTGTATGAACAGATTGTTGAACATGCAGAAAACAGGATACAGTACAATGAAAAAGGGCTGCAGGCCTAGAGCGGACATTAGATCTTGTGTGTGCAGTGTATGGTATGAAGTGTGCAGCATGTACGGTGTACATAAAATGCAAAGTAGAAAGCATACAGTGCAAGAGCAAATGCAGAGAGTACAAATGTTGAACAAAGCAAATGTACAAAGGCTGAGTAAAGGAATGAAAAGGGGAAACTAGGTTGTGTACCTCCCAAGCTCGCTAGTAGCCACCGATCAACCTCCCACGCATCCTAGAGGTGGAGCTCATGTATCCATAAAGAGTGGTGAGGCCGGCTACGCCCCAGTCATAGAAGCAGACTCGCTGGAGTACCACCAGAGCGCCCAAGAAGTACAAACCCACGGTATTCCACCTGTTTAAAAACAAGGTGGTACCGAAAAGGAGTAGGAGGAAGCCCCCGACATATTGCCCCACCCCCTCATCAGTCTCGGGATCCTCCCCTTTGTACTGCTCCTCAAACCAAGAGTATCTAACCATACCCACTCGAAGAATGGGTGGACATGCTCCAAGTAGTGCATCCCATGCGGCCACCCACTCCCCCATGTCGGGATCAAGGGGAATCGGATCACCTCCTATGCCCCGGCCGGTGATCATGGCGAAGTCAAGAGGAGTCATCGTCATATCTCCCGCAGTGGAGAAGTGGAAAGAGTTGGTGGTGTCCCACCACCTCTCCACAAGAGCCCCTAAGAGAGGGTAACTAGCTGTAACTCGCGTCAAGCTGCAGCAAAATACACCAAAGTCGGTCCCATCAATGATCCGACGGACCCTCAAGGGAAGTACATCATACCAATACCGGGCAGTCGTAGCACCATAACCCCTGAAGGAGCGGGATCTATCCTGCAGTAGTAAATGCAGTTCAGATTAGATCAGCAGAGTATAGTAAATGCAGTTCAAAATAGATCAGCAATGTATTAAAAATGCAGTTCAAGACAGATCAGCAATGTATTAAAAATGCAGTTCAAGTCAGATCAGTGGTGTATTGAAAATACAGTTCAGATCAGATCAGTGATGTATTGAAAATACAGTTGCGTGCAAATCAGTGGTGTATCGAAGATACAATTGAATTCGGGGTCGTGACGCACGAGGTGAGGTCTTGTACTGTACATACAGGGCAATGATGTTTGAAGTACAGTTTAATGCAGAGCAATAATGTATGAAATACAGTCAGATCAAAGCATATGATGCGATCAGATCGAAACAGTACAAGAAATGCAAGTAGTTGAAAGTAATACTGCAGAAAAGCAGAGTTCGTACCTCCACAGCAATGGCCGACAAATAAGACATCGGCTCCCTTAGTAAAAGGTCGTCTGGTGCACCCTCATCAAAATTAGTGAAGGTGTGAATGCCTCTCGCCACCGGTATGATATGAGTCTCCGGATGATACCTCGCGGGGTTGAAGGGACGTGTGCTCAATGGTAAAGACTAAGGCTCAACCTCTGGCTCAGCCGCAAAGTCCGCCACCAACTCCATTGGAGGGAGTGCGGGGAAGCCCTCATCGTGCGGAACATCGTCGGCCATCTAAGATAGATGCAAAAAACGAGCAAAAATGAGCAAAATGGTGGAAATTTGGACAAACCAAACCCTAAGAGAGAGAAAATTCAAATAAAGTTGAAAACTCAGAAAGAGTGAACTAACCTCGAAAGAAATCCGGGGGAAATGATCCTTGAATGGGGGAGATGATGAAAGGCACCTCAGATTCAATTTCTGATCGGTTCAAATCGAAGAAAACCAAGAGGTTTTAACGATTGAAGATCATTTAGGGTGTTGGGCAACGCATAAAACACACAAATCTAGAGATAAAGCACACCTAGAGGGCAATGAAAATGACTTCTATGCAAGGGTTTGTGAAGAAATGGGTTAGATTTGAGCCTAATTAAAGACCCATGGCCCAAAAGGCCGTTTTGCCTAAATCTGTCATCGATGGCCGGCGGCCCTACATCGATGGTTGGCAATAGCCACCAGTGGCCGGTGGCAGCTGGCGGCTCTCCCTGGTGGCCAGCAGTTCTCCACAAGCTTTCTCTGCCTATTTGATCTTGGTATTTGTCCCTGGGTTCCAGAAATCCCGAGGAATGCTCAAAACTTGATTCAGAACGCCTCCGTGAAAACCCAGAAATCATATCCTCAATGAACGATGGTCGTCGCCCATCAACGCGTATGAGATGTATCCTTTTTGACGCATCCCAAACCTTCCGGGAAGTGAACCGGAAATCCCCTTCCAAGATGTCTTTATTACGTAGGTTATTGTGCGCTGTTGCACACCTATTTTCATAACTTGCACTGTTACGCAGGTTATTGTGCGCTGTTACGCACCTATTTTCTAACTTGCGCTGTTACGCAGGTTATGTGCGCTGTTACGCACTTATTTACCCTAACTTGCGCTGTTACCTAGGTTATGTGCACTGTTACGCACTTATTTTCTTAACTTGCGCTGTTACGCAGGTTATTGTGCGCTATTACGCACTTCCTATTTTCTAACTTGCGCTGTTACGCAGGTTATGTGCGCTGTTACGCATTTATTTTCTTAACCTGCGCTGTTACGCATGTTTTATTGTTTTAACTTGCACTGTTACGCATGCCCGTTCTCCTCTTAACCTGTACTGTTACACATGTTTTATTGTTTAAACATGCGCTGTTACGCATGTTTGGTTTCTTAACCTGTGCTGTTACACATGTTTTATTGTTTAAACTTACGCTGTCACACATGTCTACATACTTTACTTGCGCTGTATCGCATGCTTTACTATTACGCATGTTTTATTTCTTAACCTGTGCTGTTACGCATGTTTTATTGTTTAAACCTACGCTGTTACGCATGTTTTATTGTTGAAACCTGCGCTGTTACGCATGTTTTGTTTCTTAACCTGTGCTGTTACGCATGTTTTATTGTGTAAACCTGCGCTATTACGCATGTTTTATTGTTTTATCTGCGCTGTATCACATGTTTTACTTCTTTAACTTGCGTTGTCACGCATGTTTTACATGTTTTATTTGCGTTGTTTTGCATGTCTCTATCTTGCGCTGTTACGCATGTTTTTAACTTGTGCTGTTACGCCTGTTCCATCCACGTTGTCTCGTGCCTACAGGATTGCATTGTTTTGCACCCCTTCACTTGCGTTATCACGCACTTTTCACTTGCATTGTTATGCACGTTTCTAACAATATTGTACCTGTTGAGTTTCTCCCTTGTACAGGCACGATATTGTATGTACGGTTCATTTGAAGCTGACGCGACTAGACAAACCGGACGGTATTGTATTCACTTCGCATGAAACGTGGTGAGAATTGCATAATTTTCTTACATCCCTTCTATCGAAACATGTAGGACTGTTGTTTCTCATTCACTTGCTTAAAATGTTACATTTATTTTGCATAACTACTTCATTACAGTTTTCCTTTGCATAATCATAAGTTATGCTCTTGTATCTTGCATATCATTTGCATTATGCCCCAGCCTACGGGCACATCTCTGCATGCTTATATTGAGTGTTTGCCTGAGTCTTCGGCCTTGTTAAAAATGGGTCGTCTCTGGGCTTTGACACTCACTCCCGTCATCTTGTGACTTACGAGTTTTGTCAAAGAGGGGCAACAGCTAGCCAACACAAGCTAGAACACAAGTCCGAAAACATGGAACATGCAAAGCTACAAAGAGGCATTACACTACACCTATTGAAACCAAACATGGCATGACTTGGACAGCATAAAACAGAGTTACATTATGGTATAACAAGACCAAAAATGCACTAAAATGAGGAGCCAAAGCCTTAGGCTTAATGGCATGCACAAAAGTTCAATCTTGAGGCATAAAGTGCCAAGGCTCCAAAGCATTAAAAGCATAGCAAATGCAAGTATATGACCACATTTCACAGACTAAAATAACATTTAAAATGATGGCAACGCATGGAAACATCACATGTATGGCATGGTAAGAGCCTCAAAACCCAAGACTAGCCTAAGCATTTACACTATAGCTATACAAAGCATGAATGATATGGCCATGGCAGCCCAAAACAGTCCAAGAATAGCCCAAAACAAGGATAAAATCATGCTGGAGCAAAGCCAAAACATGCTAGGATGATGAGTCAAAACATCATGCACATAAAGCTAGTGAGCAAGATTTGTTCGACAAGTATATGGAGCATACAAAATACGACCAAACCAGAAAAAGATAGAGTCATGACATACCAAATGATGACCAAATACATGCTGAAATGAACTGAACATAAGCTAGGATGACATGCTAAAGCAAGAAGCATATAAAGCTAGTTTATGAGATTTACACTACAAGTGTATTGCACATGCATGGAGTGACAAAACCAACCCAAAACAGATCTAAGGCATGGTAAAACATCACCAAAAACCTACTGAAATGGGCTCAACACAAGTTAGGCAAACATGCTACTTTGGTGAGCTACAAATGGGATTACACTACACATACAAGATGCATGCAAAATATGACCAAACCAGCCATGGATAGACCTAAGGCAGGTCCTAAAAGTCACAAAAAAATGGCCTGAACCAAGCCTCAAAAATACATAGAGGCATGCTCCTTTGGAAGGCCAAAAATGCAATCAAACAAGAACACAAAGAGAGGGGGCCACCCCCTTTGATTTGAGGCCTCAAAACCTCATGCCTACCACTGAAAATCCACTGGATTTCAGTGGTTAGAAGGCCAAACCAAGGCTAGCTCAGAGGCCTTAAGGCATGGCTCAAGACAAGGCCAAACAAGGCCAGCAAGGGGGTTGAAGACCCTCAACAGCCAAAAGACCTTAAACAAACTTCAAATGCACTTAAATATAAGACTTTTTTCAGTTGAAAGCAAGGCCTTAAACAGCATGAAAGTATGGCCAAAATGAGGTACAAGAAAGTGCTAAAAAGGGGAAGAAACTTACCCTTGAAGAACCACTTCGAGACCAGCAACTTCAGGGGCCAAGAACTCACTTTCAGAGCTCAAGAAGTCCTCCCAAGAACCTTAACTCAAAGGTGGTGGTGTATCTCTAAGTATTGTAGTGTAAAAGTGCAAGGAAAATGGACTTCAAAGCACAAATGGACAACAATATATATATATATAGAGAGAGAGATTTTCTTCTCCAAGGAGCTGAACCTCTGCTAAGGAGAGAGGCTCTCTCCTTATATAGGAGAAAAGTAATGCAAAGCTTCTTTGCAAGAGCTTCATCCTTCCATACACGTGTATAGAGGGCAGATAACATGAAACCAGCTGGCTTAAAATATCTGGAGTAAAACCAGTTGAGACAGGGGGTATGCCGGCCATCAGGCTTCATCAGTGGCCGGCAGCAACAAAACCATGGCCGGCAGTGCACCAGGAGAAAGGTGCAGAAAGGACCAAGTCAAGGTCCCAAAAAAAGGGACAGAAAGGATACAGGGTCTGGCAAGCTCGAACCTATGACGTTCTGCCGCGAAAGTCGAATGCCCGACGAGCAATCGAACTCGTGTCCGGATGTACCTGCAAGCACAACCTAGTCTTGAGGATGGCCAAAATTGGGGTGTCTACAGGGGGTTCCAGAGCGAATGCCCAGGCATTAGGTGGACAGAAGCCTTGGACAAACAAGATAGGATCTATCGGGTAGCAGCACCAGAACAGTGGAGGAACTCAGAATGCTAGGACAAGTGGCAACCAGAAGGCAACCGGTAGAGTCTTTGCCTTGCAAAAGAAAGACGGAGACCCGTCTGTAATTGAGGGTAATTTAGTGCTATACAATTCTTGGGTTCATGTTTTATTTGATACTGGTGCATCACATTCTTTTATATCCTTTGCTTGTGCTAAGCCATTAGAACTTGAATGTGAACCCTTAAAAATTGCCTTAAATGTAATGTCACCTATGGGAGGATGCGTGCGGATAGGATTGATCTATAAGGATTGTAAAATAGGAATATCGAACCTACACTTAACTTGCGACCTTCGTGTCATGGAAATGTCAAACTTCGATATTATTTTGGGCATGGACTGGTTGTCTGCCCACCGAGCGGTGACCAACTGCCGTCAGAGAAAGGTAGTAGCTCACATGCCTGACGGAACACGTTTCCAATTTAAGGGCGATAGACAAAACTCCATGACTTCAACAAAACGTAGGACGCAGTGGCACGATCAACTTGCGGGTAGGATAGCAAGTTTGATTTTAAATGAGGAGGGCCAAGAAGAACTAGAACTTCCATGCGTAGTATGTGAATATGCAGATATATTTCCTGTGGAATTACCAGGATTGCCACCAACCCAGGAGGTAGACTGTAGTATTGAGCTATAACCTAGAACTACCCCAATATCCATGGCCCCATATCGCATGGCACCATCAGAACTACGGGAATTAAAGACCCAACTATAGGAGTTGCTCGAGAAAGGATTCATTAGGCCAAGTACTTCACCATGGGGAGCACCCGTGCTGTTTGCAAAAAAGAAGGATGGGTCATTAAGGCTATGCATTGATTACCGTCAACTCAATCGAGTCACAATCAAGAACCGATACCCACTCCAAGGATTGATGATCTTTGTGATCAACTTAGAGGCTCAAGGTGCTATTCAAAGATTGATCTTAGGTTAGGTTACCATCAGCTATGAGTCAAGGAGGATGATATACCAAAAACTGCCTTTCGAACCAGATATGGTCACTATGAGTTTGTAGTAATGCCCTTCAGACTAACCAATGCATCGGCAGTATTCATGAGCTTAATGAACAAGATTTTCATACCATATCTTGACCAGTTTGTAGTAGTGTTCATTGATGACATCTTGGTATATTCAAGGTCTGAAGAAGAGCATGAGCAACATTTAAGGATTGTCCTTCAAGTTCTTAGGGACAATCGGTTATGTGCCAAGGCAAGCAAATGTGAGTTCTGGTTGAATGAAGTGAAATTCTTAGGGCATGTAGTGTCTAAGAATGGGATTGCGGTGGATCCAACCAAGGCGGAAGCAGTCTTAGATTGGAGACAACCAAAAACAGTGTTAGAAATTCACAGTTTCTTAGGGTTGGCTGGTTACTACCGAAGGTTCATCCAAGATTTCTCCAAACTAGCTAGACCAATGACTCGTTTAATGCAAAAAGGAGTAATGTATGAGTGGGACGAAGCTTGCGAAAAATCATTCCAAGAGCTAAAGAAGAGATTAACTAGTGCGCCAATTTTGACCATCTCAGAATGAGAAGTGGGGTACACTGTGTATTGCGATGCGTCTAAGGAAGGGTTAGGTTGTGTGCTCATGCAAAATGGAAAGGTAGTCGCATATGGATCTAGGCAGTTGAAACCACATGAGCGTAACTACCCAACACATGACTTGGAATTAGCGGCCGTAGTTTTTTCCCTAAAGCAATGGCAACATTACCTGTATGGGGAACAATTTGAGATTTTCACAGATCACAAGAGTTTGAAGTATCTATTTACACAGAAGGACCTTAACTTGAGACAGAGACGATGGATGGAGTATCTTGAGGATTTCCAGTTCACTCTCTCATATCATCCCGGTAAAGCTAATGTAGTAGCAGACGCTCTAAGTCGCAAGAGCAAAGGATTGATAGCTAAAATTTTTGTTAAGGAATGGGATATGGTTAAGACACTCAATGAATTTAGAATCCAAGTAGAATCTCAAGATACAAAGGTATACTTTGGTGCACAGAAGGTGATGCCTAAGTTGATAAGTGAGATCATGGAGGCCCAAAAGCATGATCAAGAAGTAGCCTATATTAAGGGACGTCTGGAATCAGGAGAGCCAATGCTCAATTGGGTAATTCACCCCAATAGGAGTTTAAGATATCAAGGTAAATTGTTTGTACCAAGTAACGAGTTGCTTAGAGAAAAGGTACTTAAGGAATGTCATCACTCTGTATTTGCGGTACATCCAGGAGGGACTAAAATGTACCAAGATTTGAAGAGGCAGTATTGGTGGAGTGGAATGAAGAAGGATGTGGCTAAATTTGTTGCAAAATGTCTAACATGCCAACAGATGAAGGCGGAACATCAAAAACCAGGAGGAATGTTGCAACCCCTACCAATAGTCGAATGGAAGTGGGAGTATGTGACAATGGACTTTGTGATAGGGCTGCCCAAGACACCCAGAAGGCGCGATGCTATATGGGTAATAGTGGATCGCCTCACAAAGTCCGCACATTTCTTACCCTATAAGATAACTGACACTTTAGAGTCTATGTGCAGGCTCTACATTGGGGAAATCATTCGACTACATAGAATTCCGGTATCTATTACGTCAGATCGTGATCCACGATTCACCTCCCAATTTTGGGGAAGTCTGCAAGAAGCTCTAGGTACTGGGTTATGTTTTAGCTCCTCTTTTCACCCACAAATGGATGGACAATCTAAATGCACCATCCAGACACTTGAAGATATGCTGAGAGCTTGTGCAATGGATTTTTAAGGAAGTTGGGAATGACACCTACCTTTAATTGAATTTGCCTATAACAACAGCTTTCAAGCTAGCATTGGTATGGCACCTTTTGAAGCATTATATGGGTGACCTTGTAGATCGCCAATTTGTTGGACAGAAATAGGTGAAGTGAGTCTAATAGGACCCGCACTTGTCATAGAGACCACTGAAAAGGTCAAATTGATCTGACAATAGTTAAAGACTGCTCAAGACCGTCAAAAGGATTATGCAAATAGGAGGAGAAGGCCATTGATGTTTGAAGTAGGCGACCACGTGTTCCTAAAGGTGCAACCCAGGCGTGGAATCGTACGTTTTGGAAGAAGGGGGAAGCTATCACCACAATATATTAGACCTTTTGAAATACTGGAGAAGGTGGGCAAAGTGGCATTTCGACTAGCACTACCCCCACAGTTAACCGAGATACACAACGTCTTTCATGTATCTATGTTGCGGAAGTACGTTGCCGATCCATTACATGTCATCAACTGGGAAGAAATAAGTATTGACAAGGATGTTACCTTTGAAGAAGGACCTATAGCAATACAAGATAGTTGAGAGAAGAATCTTAGGGGCAAGACGGTTCATCTAGTAAAGGTGCTTTGGCGACATCGTGGAATTGAAGAATCAACCTGGGAACGTGAAGACGCGATGCGGAGAAACTATCCCCAACTTTTTTAGCGTAGCAAGTGATTGTAATTTCGAGGACGAAATTAGTTTAAGGGGGATAGGTTGTGAGGACCTAACTTTTTGTAATGTCCCCAAACGCTTATAGTTGAAGAATGTCAATAAGAAATCTGGTTTCTCTATTTCTTGCAAATTAAACCCTAGAAATCAGGAGCAACTGTGCGAACTAATTAGAAAGCCCTAATCAACTCTGAGAACTTAAGAAACATTTTAAAACCCTGAATTAATAATTTAGAAACCCTAGAATGAAAAATTATAAGAGAAAAACCCTAATTTTCGGTAATCGCAGTTTTAGCCCGATATCTCGCCTTTCGTTGCGAATCGGCACCACGTGGCCCGAATTATTTTTCCTATCATTATTTTATTAATTATATAACTTAAACATATGTTTTATTTCAAAATTTCCGATTGTACCCTTTTCTTTCTTAATTATTGCATTTTGGCCCCAAAACCTTAATATTTTATTCAGTAAAGGTAAAACCAATATTTTATTAATTTATACAAAATATCCTCTATATTTTATTAACAAAAAAATCAAATTTTCACATGGGTAAATAGGTTAGCTAGCTATAGGTGGTGAAAAGGACCTAGAAGTGTATTTTTTTATTCATAGCAAATCTTGTACATAAATGCAACAAATCTTTGACCATCATGGGGAAATGTGGGGTATTTATTAATATATCTTTTTTTGTCTCCCAATTAACTAGTAAATAGGATTACCTTCTCTTAATCAAGATTAATTAACACAAATCTTAATTGGATCCAATTACAAACCAACCAAACTTGAATAGTTTCTATTGAAAACCAACTAAACCAAACTAACCCTTCTCTATCCTCCTTGGCCTATAAATACAAGCCTTGCTAGCTATTGTATTTCACTCCATACACACACAACACACAGTTGAGAGAGGAGGAAAGGGAGAGCAAGTGAGCTTGAGAGGAAAAGAGAAGAAAAAAGAGCAACAAGTAGGAAAAAGATCTAGCAAACCAAGGTAAATCTCATACACCTCTCCTCTCAATAAATCATCATGTTTTTCCCCTTCATAATACATGCTAAAAATATATTTCACATGATATTAAAAGTTACTACATCATTAGATGATGTACGGTTGGAAAATGAAATGTCCCTCTTCTTCCTTGTAATTTCCAGTATGCTTTTCTTCAAGGTTTTTGATTTTATTTCCATAGAAAAACTTCACCAACTCAAAATCTGTTTTAAAGGGATATTAATTGACATGTATAGAGTATGTGAAATTTTTTTCTAAGACCATGGACGTGTTTTTATGACTCCTTTTATTTTTCTAAATACTCAGTGCGAGAACCTGTTTAAAACAGGGAACTTTAAGAAATTCTAGAAAATTATAGAAAAATGATCTCACGTTCATTTTTATATCAAAATCTTCCTCTGAAGGTTAGCTTTCAAAAACAATTTATTTCAATGAAAATGAATGAGTATTTTAAGAGAAACACCAAATTTTGTAACAGTTGTCAAATCTGGATAGAATCTGTGTATTTCTTAAATATCTAAAAATGAAAAAGGGGCACCCTACTTCCGTAAAATGGTTCTGAAACTAGACTTGATTCTCTAAAAATTCTCTAGAAGCCACATTTCTGAAACTCTTAAAAAATTATGCAGTGCTGGAAATCTGAACAATGCGGTTCTTGTTGTAGTTAATGCTTTTGTGCTATCATGGCATATTGATGTAATATATGTTATACTTTCATGCTTGAGTTTCACCTTGAATGGCCTTATTTTGTTCTTACTTGTGCTAACCACAAATGTGTAATACACTTAATGTGAAAAGAGGAAAAACTAAATGGGTTGGTAAAGAGGGTTAATGGCCACACTAGTCATGCATCATAGATGATGAGAATGTTAAGTTGATATCAATAGTGGATTAAAATGAGCAAGTCTTGCGCAACTGGTTGTTCGAAACCCTTGAATGGAGCGGTTGTATTCGGACCCTAGGTAGTTCGGTATAAGGAGGGGTTTGGGCTAGGCCCATCATTACTGTCTCTTTTGAGGCCCTCGATTGGCACTACGTGGTATATAACCGTTGGTAGGCATCTGAGGTAAGGTCTGCAACAAAGCAGCAAAAGAGGGGGTATACCAAATAATCCGCGTCTAATTCTTGGAGTTGGGAGGGTGAAATCTCTTTAGGGGATTTCTAAACTACTAACAACTACCCATATAGTTTGTGCTAGGAACTTAAATGCCATGATCCTTTCCTCTGTCTTTTGTAAATGTTGTTGTGTATTGGACTGGGAAAAGGGATGGGGTGTGTGTGTGTTTACCGGGCATTCAAAGCTCACGGCATATCATGTCAGGTGCCGAAGAGGAGCTTATAGCAAGAGACGACCAGCCGGAAACCTTCGAAGACATTTGGCTATCTTAGAAAAGTTAGAATTTTCTATTTTGATGTTTTGTAAGGCTCATATGAAAATTTAAATTTTCTTTTGGGATGTAATGTAATGGAACGAGCTTTTGTAATTAAGGATATTCGTGATTATTATGTACTTATATTCTAACACCAATATGACCCCTAACATTGCTTATGAGACCTTGTGTCAATGCCTCTTAAGATTTGTCAAAAAGGTAGTGTGCTACCTAAGAAAGCTGGGCTTAGAAGGGAGGCTAATTTGGCTCCTCTGGCGATCTAGGATCTTACTTGATTATTGACCTTAGGACTCATTAGTGACTTTCCCTTGGCTACAACCAATAGTGTAGATTTGGGGTGTCACACGAGTTGCCATCGCTGAGTGTGAGGCCATTCGACCCAGCTACCTTCCAGCCACACATGCACGCGATGGCTCCCGGTGGCATGTGGAGATTTGAGGACTTTGCTCAGGGCGTGCCCGAGGACTTTCTCCTGTGTGAGTACACATCGCATCTCTCCCATGATGCTTTCGAGGTAAAAACCTTAGTTCTTTCATGTACTTTCATTACAATCTTTCATCTTGCCATGCACTTAATAAATTCTTCTTTTACCACAGGCTGACATGTATCCCTGGAGAGGTTACGGGGGCGTGACAGTGAGGGACTGGTATCGGGAACTCCCTGCTAGAGTCTGGGAGATAGTCGATGAGGCAGGCTTCGGCCTATTTTGCTCTAGGCTCTCACGGCTACAGGCGAGCCAGCCCTTGCTCGGCGCCGTAGTGGAGAGGTGGTGGAACAACACCAATTCCTTTCACTTCTCCTCCATATAGGAAATGATGATGACCCCTTACGACTGCTCGATGATCGCAGGGTTACGTGTAGGGGGTGATCCGATCCTCTTTGATCTAGATATGGGCTGGGTCCATTTCCTTGGAGCACGCCCTCCATTGGATAGGCCATCTATGGTACAATACAGTTAGTTTTACAACCATTTCCACGAGAGCTAGCCAGAGACTGAAGAGCAGATGGAGCAGTACGCCTGTGGGTTCTCGATCTATCTTCTCGACACCACCTTGTTCGCGAACAGGTGGAACACTATAGACTTATGTCTTCTAAGTGCCCTGCAGTATTGTCACAGGTTCGTTACTCTGACTGGGGTGATGCTGGCCTCGCCACCCTGTATGACTGTATGAGCTCTGGTTCCCGCAAGAAGGGGAACATGGTTGGCAGCTGGTGGAGATCTTGGGAGGTATGTCCTGCACTTCCATTTCAATTTCTATTGTAAATTTTTCTTTATGCTCTGCATTTTCTACTTGTACTTTTATTTCTGCCCGATGACTTACCAACTATTCTTTTCTTGCAACTTTGAGTTTATGCTTAGTTTTCCACCCTTGCTCCGACCTTGGGAGATGAGTTGGTAGCAGCCATGCCTCACTCGAGATTGTATGACGGCAGGTGCTACCCTCGTCATTGCAGCGTTACTACCTTCGTTTACTACCGAGGCTTCTTCGATACTGTGACGGGCCGCGAGGTAAACTGAAACTCATACCCATTCCATTCCATCTCTGTTGCTCTCATTCCATATTCTGACAACTGACTTCAACTATGAATCTTCTGTTTACAGGTCAGTTGACAGCCGTGGGTGGTCATGCCTACGGGGATGAGGGATGAGTATGCCGGTCCATGTGATACCTCTCGATTGCGGATTTTGCTAGAGGGTCCCTTTTGCAGGACTTGGTACTTGGGGGAGCCTTTCGTATGCCAGACCCTAGGCCTTGCTGACCCCATAGTTCCTGTTCTTCATCCTCCATCGATGAGGACCGCCGATAGTCTTCTTGTTGAGGCTATCGTGACATTCATAGTGGGGCAAGATGCTAATCTATTTTATGGAGTCGGGAACTACATTGCCTTCATTTGGACCCATCTTATGTCACCTCTGACCAGAGTTCACTCGGGTGGCACTACAGATGTACCCGTCACTAGAGGTGCCACTCTTGAGTCTGAGCCTAATATTGGAGGCGCTGCCCCCGTCGTTCATGTATCCGGTCTCCCCGTGATCCCGACTACAATCACATACTGGTGGCCGAACGCGATTGCCCATAAGATTCAGCTTGAGCGCTCAGAGGAGTGCGAGTATGTTAGAGACCTTGACATCCAGCAGGTATGTACTTTGTCTTGCAGTTTGTATTTCACATTCCTTTTTCTTTATGTGCTGATATTCAAACTCAATTGTAGGTGCCAGTGGGATACGTGAACGACCTGCTTGAGTTGGTCGATTCCTCAGTCCACATGGTGCGGCAGAAGGAGGCACTGCTCGCTTACAACAGTCATCAAGTATCTCATTTTTCTCATCTGACATGCATTGATTTCCTTTTTCCATACTTATACTATTTCTGCACCACACTGTTCTGATACTCTGTTTCTTGCAATGGTTCTTTTCAGCCTCTGCCAACACTAGCTTGTTGTTGCATGATGTGACCACCGAATTTCTTCTCAGATCCACGGTTCTCTTCCTTATATGGAGCCACACAATTATTTCCTCCAAATTCATCTCCTTGCATTTGTGCTTCAGGTAGTTCTCGAAATCTTTCTATGCCGGCAATAATTTTTCAATCATCACTGTAACTTAAAAGGATTCACTAATAACCATTCCTTCTACATCATGCAGGATCAATTGGAGATCCTGAACTTGACTTATTACAGTATTGGGATCCACAATTTTAAAGTCAAGAAAACAACCGACTACAAATTTCTTTTTGTAGGCGTCTTTGGTCTTGTAAATTAGTTCCAAGGATTCCTACAGTTCTTTTGTCATACTATACACATTGTAAAGTGTATTATCCAATTCGTTGAGGATGTAATTTCCACACCGGAAATTCCCATGTTTCCATGCTTCTACAGCGGCAACAACTTGCCAATAAGTTTCTCCCCCATTCAATACCGGAGCAATTTCATGGGTGAAGCGAGCCAAGGTCAATGTGGTTAAATAAAACATCATCTTTTGTTGCCACCTTTTGAACTCAGTTCCATTGAACTTTTCTGGTTTCTCCCTATGATTTACTACTACTGATGGAGTTACTGTAGACAATATCGGCATCATGGATGTAGTGACCAAGTTTTTAGTTGCAGTGGGAATACTCTCAGCACTATCCTTTTCAGTTGCCATTATTTCTAATCAAATAAAAATGCAACAATCACAAATTAAAATTATACAAATAAATTGTACACACAAAATAGACAAAATAAAAATCTAAATAAAAATCCAATGATAAACAATATATTACTACTATTTAATCAGAATAAAAATTATTTAGTATATTACTACTATTTAATTTCTCAAAACAGAATATTACTTATGTATAAAACACAACTAATAAAGGAAATCTACTTTAAGATTGTTAGAACCTAGTAGTTATTTGTGTAATGTGCGTGTAATTTAAATGTATAAATAAATTAAATAACAAAGTAAAACAATTCAAAAAATAATTAATTAAATTAAAATTTGGCCTTAATGCATATAGCGCATAATAAACAGATTGCTTTAAATTGAAACTTGTGTTGGACACCATATCCTTAAAATAGATTTTGCTCTCACTCTGGTGCTTCAAGATGTACTGGCATATACTTCCTAAGATGTAACGACTTGTAATCTGGGAGATGCAGCACTACAATTCCAAGCCTAACAAACCAAACCAGTGTTGTAACTCTCTCTTTCTCACAGACTCGTCTTAAAACTTCGTTGCAGAAAATATGCAAAACAAGAGAAGACGAAGAACACGAACAGAATGAATGAGAATGAAATAAATCTGAGATCGAATGAATGAGGATTTGAAGAAATGGTGAATGTTGTTTATAAAGTATTCATGGCCATTCAGAGTCATGACTCTTGAGTCATATGTAATAATTTTTCCTAAATATGGCTTAATGTGGCTTATGCATAATTATACTAGATTCATCTCATTAAGTAAAATACATGTACATCAATTACATGGTGACTAATTATTGATGAATGCACCTATATATACAATATATAGAAGACTAATGCTAATTCATTGAATGTGATGGATTCATTATGAATGAATCTTAGAGATGCATATTGAATGTGATGGATTCGTTATGAATGAATCTTATAGATGCATTATGTATGTATTATGAATATGTAAGATACATTGATCTATCTAATGAATTCATTAATATAGAAGATGCATTATGCATCATGAATGTATAAGATGCATTAATCTATTTAATGAAGTTCATTGAATGAATGGATTCTTTGATGGGAAGAATACTAGTATAAATAGTGTAAGGTCCCAAACCACACTCTCCATCAAAAACTCAAGTTGTCACCACAAGAAGACTTCCATCGCCTAGAGAGAGAGAGAGAGAAGTGGTTTGAAGATCTTAGACAAGTAAAGAACTTAAAGATCAAGGTCTTCCATTCAAGGTTTCCCTTGTTTCATAGAGGATTTCCTACTATCATGGATCAAGGTATGTATTTACTTATTTTGTATAGTAGAAATTCATATAGTTTTCATGTATAGATTTGAATCCTTAATGGTTTTTAGTTTATGTTCCACAAAGTTTTCTATCAATTGGTATCAGAGCATGGTTCTCAATTCTGATGCATAAAACGTATAAATATGAATTTCATTTTATGATGATGTTTGGTGTAACAAGTGCAAAACCTTGATTTACACTTGTCCAATTTTATTTTTATTTTTGGCCAATCTTTTATTCTATTGATATTAAAATAAAAATTGGAAATTATTGAACAAGTGGTAATTAAGATAATGTTTTCTGCACTTATAATGTTTTGTTACACACCTTATGAGTTGAAACATTGTTGACCAGCCCAACGGAGATTCAACACTATGTATGTTTGAACAACCGAGATGATTAGTATAATAAATATAGCAATAAGGTTTTCTTCCCAACGGTGATAAACTTCTCACGTGCTCTAGTTAATAAAATAAAATAAGAGACATTTGAATTTTTCTGCCCAACGGTGACAAACTCGTTACGGTCTTAATGGTTATTTATTTTATTTTATGTTGTTTATTTTTATTAGTCATCTCATTTACTTTTATGAATTGTTAAAATATATTGCTATTCGGCCCAATGGAAGGATAACTTGATTTCGTATCTAACTAATTATGTTTTATAGTTAGATATATTTAACTTGTGGTGTTATTTTTATGAGATGTGAAAAGTAGTTTTCTTGATTATATTATGTAATGGATATTATGTGTTTGCAGCATTGAATCCTACTGCCATTAATAGTTACTTGTCTGGTATTGAAGCTTTGAGTGAAACTAATTTTAAGAAATGGAAGGAACAAATTGGAATTGTTTTGGGAATTATGGATTTAGACAATGCATTAAGAGAGCCAGCTCCTACAAAGCCTAATGATACAAGTTCTAAGGAACACATGGCTTTATATGAAAAATGGGAACGCTCTAATCGCTTAAGTCTAATGATTATGAAAGGCTCAATTATGCCTGCAATCCAAGGAGCAATCCTTGTTTCTGAAAGTGCAGTGAGCTATATGAAATCTATTGAAGAACAATTCATTGGAACTTCCAAATCCCTTGCTAGTACTCTCATGATTAAAATGATGACAATGAAATATGATGGTTTGAGTGGTGTTCGTGAACATATCTTAAAGATGAATGACATGGCCTCTCAAGTAAAGGGAACGGACATGGAAATTTCTGAAGGTTTTCTTGTTCATTTCATTATGACTTCTCTTCCTGCGTAATTTGGTCCTTTTAAGATCAATTCTAATACGCAAAAAGATAAGTGGAAGATGAGTGAGTTAATTGCCATGTGTGTTCAAGAAGTAAATAGGCTTAAAGCTGAAAAGCCTGATATGGTTCACCTTACCACCTTGGGTCTAACCAAAAAGATTTTCAAGAAAGGCAAAAGTAAGAAGAAGAAGAATGCAAATGATGAAACTCACAAGGCTAATGAAGAAAATAAGATTCGATGCCATTTCTGTCGAAAGAAAGGTCACATAAGAAAGGACTATCCAGGTTTTTAAAGTTGGTTGGACAAGAAAGGTAACACTCAATGCTTTGTGTCTTATGAATCTCTTTTGGTAGATGTTCCACCAAATTCTTGGTGGATTGACACTGGTGCAAGTATTCACACAACAAATTCCATGTAGGGATACCTTATAAGTCGGAAACTAAATAAAGGAGAACAAACCATTACGGTTGGAAATGGAATAGAAGTGGACGCTGAGGCTATTGGCACCCTTCGTCTAATTTTAGACTCTGGTTTCATTTTAGATTTATGTTCCTATTTTTACTAGAAACCTAATTTCTGTTTCACAACTTGATTCCTGTGGTTATGAATTTAAGTTTGGAAATTATAAAGTCTCTTTATTCCATAATTCTCATATGATTGGTTTTGGTATTTTATACGGTAATCTTTATTCATTGAATTTAGATTCCACTTATGTACAATCTCTTTTATCCTTTAATGTAAACGACTTGGTAAATAAAAAGAGAAAGCGAGTGAATGAAAATTCATCCATGTTGTGGCATAAGCGCTTGGGCCACATATCAAGAGAAAGGATGGAACGTCTTATTAAAGACGAAATTTTAAGTTCACTTGATTTTTCTGGTTTTAGTACTTGTGTGAATTGCATTAAAGGAAAATACACAAAGACAAAGAAAAAGGGTGTTACTAGGACTACTGAATTATTAGACACAATTCATACTGATATATGTAGTCCCTTTACTGTTCCAACTATTTCTGGACATAAATATTTTATTACTTTTATTGATGACTTTTCTAGGTATACTTATGTGTATCTTATTCGTGAAAAATCAGAAGCACTGGATATGTTCAAACTCTATAAAGCTGAAGTTGAAAATCAACTTGGCAGACGAATTAAAAGTGTAAGATCTGATAGAGGCAGTGAATATTATGGTAGATTCACTGAGTCGGGTCAAAATCCAAGTGCTTTTGCTTTATTTTTGGCTAAGAATAGTCTTGTTGCTAACTACACAATGCCTGGTACACCTGAGCAAAATGGTGTAACTGAGCGACGAAACCATACTCTTTTGGACATGATGAGAAGCATGATGAGTAACTCTTCTTTGCCAGATTACTTGTGGGGTGAAGCTTTAAAAACTGCTGTACATGTTCTTAATAGGGTTCCTAGTAAGGCTGTGCCTATAACTCCTTATGAGTTGTGGGTTGGTAGGAAACCTAATTTGAATTATTTACATGTATGGGGTTGTCTTGCTGAAGCAAAAATTTTCAACCCCCAAATAAAGAAATTAGACCCTAGAACTATAAGTTGTTATTTCATTGGATATCCTAAGAGATCAATGGGTTTTAGATTTTATTGTCCCACTCATAGCATAAGAATTGTTAAAACTAGAAATGCTGTGTTCTTAGAGGATGAAAACATTAGTGGGAGTATGAATCTCAACAATATTTCTTTGGAGGAAAATCGTGATTTTACGCCTTCCACGATTATCCAAGAAAATGTAGTACCTGAACCTATTGGTACACAAGAGATTTCTCACATTGGAAAAGAGGTTGTCCCAGTTGCAGAACAACCTTTACACAGATCACAAAGAGAAAAGAAACCAGCCATATCAGATGACTATGAGGTTTACCTAAATGAGTGTGATATAGGCTTGGAGAATGATCCTGTTTCTTATGCCCAAGCCATGAAATATGGAAATGCAACAAAATGGTTAAATGCCATGAAAGATGAGTTAAAATCCATGAAAGACAACAATGTCTGGGATCTTGTAGAATTGCCTAAGGGAGCCACAATTGTTGGATGTAAATGGGTTTTTAAAACCAAGCGTGATCCTAAAGGTAATGTTGAAAGATACATGACCAGATTAGTTGCTAAAGGATACACTCAAAAAGAAGGGATAGACTATAAGGAAACTTATTCTCCTGTTTATAATAAAGATTCCTTGAGAATAGTCATGGCCGTAGTAGCTCATTATGATTTAGAGTTACATCAAATGGACGTTAAAACAACTTTTTTTGAATGGTGACTTGCTTGAAGTGGTCTACATGGACCAACCAGAAGGTTTTCAGGATGAAAGCAAGGAAAATATGGTTTGTAGGCTTAAGAAGTCCATATATGGTCTAAAGCAGGCATCTCGACAATGGTATCTTAAATTTCATGAAGTTCTCACCAAATTTGATTTTAAGGATAATGTGGTTGATCAATATGTCTACCTTAAAATCAATGGGAGCAATATCTGGATTATAGTTTTGTATGTTGATGATATATTGCTTGCTAGCAATAATTTGGGAATGATACATGAGACGAAGAAATTCGTTACGAGAAATTTTGAAATGAAAGATCTTGGTGAAGCCTCTTTTGTCATTGGGATAGAAATTCACCGAGATAGGTCTCATGGTATTTTAGGATTGTCCCAAAGAGCCTATATCGAAAAGGTTCTTAAAAGGTTTAACATGCAGAACTGTTCAAGTAGTGTTGCCCCTATAGTTAAGGGTGATAAGTGTAGTGAATTTCAGTGTCCCAAAAATAATTTAGAAAGGGAACAAATGAAAGAAATTTCTTATGCCTCTGCAGTTGGGAGCATTATGCATGCTCAAGTTTGTACATGTCCTGACATAGCATTTGTAGTTGGTATGCTTGGTCGATACCAAAGCAATCTCAGACTTGATCATTGGAAAGTAGTTAAGAAAGTGTTGTGATATTTACAAGGCACTAAGGATTACATGCTCACTTATCAAAGAACAGACATCCTTGAAGTGGTTGGCTATTTGTAGACAACCCATTTTTGACCGACCTTAAGACTCAGATGTCATCGATTGAGCGCTTGGTGATGACGCATGTTGTGCTCGTTCTGAGGTTACAGAGTCTCAGCTGAGAGCCTTACCTCCAGACCTCGGGACTCTTTTGTCCTTTACCTTGGTTTGCGAACCAAGTTCTATTTTCTCTTTCCGAAGGGAGGGAGAGGTCTCGTAGACCATCTCTCAGTGGCCGTAGGCTACTTTTCGTGGTCGTGGACCACTGTTCCTGTTTGGAGACCAGTTTTCGATTTTCGGAGCCGTCGACTGTGCGCCTCGGTTCGGGACCACTTAACTTTCTCCATTTGGCAAGGTTTTTGGAGAGCTTGAGTGTTTTTAACATTCATTTTAGCCTCTTGAGGAAGCTTAAATCTTTTGAACCCTTGTTTTAGCTTCTTGAGGAAGCTTGAACCTTTGTTTTAGCTTCTTGAGGAAGCTTGAACCTTTTGAACCCTTCTTTTAGCTTCTTGAGGAAATTTGAACCTCTTGAACCTTTGCTCTAGCTTCTCCAAGAAGCTTGAACCTTTTTAACCTTTTGCTCTAACTTCTCTAAGAAGCTTGAACCCTCTTGTTTCTCTATAAGAGAGGGCCTCCCTCTCCTTTAGAGAGGTTGAAAAAAAATTGTCTAAGGACAAGCACATATATCTCTCTATATCTCTACATTCTAGGCTTAGAAAGGGTTTTTGTTCTTGGCCTTTAACACCACACCTCATAGCCACACACCTCCACCATTGATCTAAGGTTCTTGGAGGGTCTTGAGAGGTCTCAAAGAGCTGGTTTTTGGTCCAAAAAGCTGCTGGTTTTGCTGAAGCTACAAGGGTAACACACTATTCCCTCATTTAAGCTTTATTTTGCTCCATCTTTTAGCCATACTTGCGAGCATATTTGAGCTTTGGTGTAAACTGAAAAAAGTCTTATTTTTAAGTCCTTAACATGTTTGTTTAAGATCATTTTTCCGTTGGGGGTTATCTACCCCCTTGCATGGTTCATTTTACCTTGTTTTGAGCCATACCTTAGAGCATTTGTGTTGGCCTTTGTTTGGCCTTTTAGCCACTGAAATCCATGCTGTTTTGAGTGCCAAAATCAGAGAGGGGTGACCCTCTCTCTCCTTATTTTGTTTTCTAGCATTTTTGGCCTTACAAAGGGGCCCTTATTTTCATGCTTCCAGGCCATGTTTCAGGTCATTTTTGATGATTTTTAGGACCTGCATAGGCTCTGTCCATAGCTTGTTTTTCCATATTGGATGTCCATCTTGCATGTGTAGAATAACCCTCTTCATATCATATTAAAGGAGCATCTCATTCTTGCATGCATTAACCATTTTTCAGTGGGTTTTGGGGCTTTATTTGGCATGTCATACCTCTAACTTTTTCTGGTTTAGTGGCCTCTTGATTGCCTCACATGCTTGTAGTGCAAATCCTCTTTACTAGCTTACATTGCATGCTATTTTGGCCTTTGATTCTAGCACTTTTGGGCCATGCCTTAAACTGATTTTGTGCATGTTTTGGACTGCCTTAGCTCTGTTTTTGGGCCTCATGGTCGAATGATGTTTTCTATGCATGGTTGTAGTTAAATACCGTGGCCTAGCTTTGAGTTTTGAAGCCTATTGCATGCGTATTTTGAGGTATTTCCATGTTTTGGCATCATTGTGAATCATATTTCAGAGCTTATATGTATGTCATATTCCCATGTTTTCCACTCTTTAAATGTGTTTGAGAGTTATGCATGAATACCTCATTTTTGGACCATTACATGAGCTTCATTTCCATGCTTTGCGAGCCATCATTTTAGTCCATAGTTGCTACTGTTTTGGCCTTCATAGGGACTGTTTGGGGCTAGTTTGGCCATTTGAGTATTGCTTTGCATGCCTATAGTGTAATCCACTTCATTAGTTTCGGTATTTGGGCCATCTAGCATGCATTGTGTGAGGTGTTTGCATGATTCGGGACCATCTTGCATGTCATTTCAGAGCTGGAAAATATGTGATTGTATGCCATATTTCATGCTTACCATGCTTTGGGTTTGGTCCCTTGCATTTGTGCATGTTTGCATGTGTGTTGTTGTTTCATTTTCATCATGTATGGCCATTGATTTGAGTGTGGCTGAGGCCCATTCATTTTAGTTTAAGTCCATCTTGCATTATGTATGCCATATCCATGTTGTCGCATGCTTGATCGTCGCATTGTATATGCCTTGTTCATGTCTTCGTGCATGTTCATCTTCGTATGTGCATTGCGTATGCCATATAGTTCATGTGCATTGAGTATGCCATTCTTAGTTCATAGCATTGTGTATGCTAGTTGCATGTTTGCATATCATCCCTCGCATGCTAGCATGATTAGGTTGCATTGCGTTTAGGGTTGCATGCTAGTCGTATTATGTATGCCATGTATATTGCATTGTGTTTGGAATAGGGTTTAGTCCAAACACGGGAAACGAGGGACGTTTCGTACTCCAAGTGATGAAACGTGTCTCGATTCTCGGTCACCGACACTCCGGATTACCCATGATGGAGTTTAGGCCTTGTTGTGTTTATATGTGTATTCATTTTACATCGAGTCGTGCAATCTGATTCCTCAGCCATCATGCATCGAGATGCATGATTGGTGGCACGAGGATTGAGGACTACACTCCCTGGAGCTTGTGCAATGATGGAGAGAGTGGTCATGCACACAAATATTGAAAATACTTTGCCATGCCCCTTTCTCGCTCTCTGTTGCAGCAAACCGGAAACCAGTAGCAAAAACGGGTCGGCAGCCTTCTGGAGCTTTGTACAGTGTTCTGGGACCAGTTGCAAACAGAGGCAAATCGGGGCATCGCAATAGATTTCCCGACAAGGCAACTTGAGCATACATGCATCCCTATCATTCGGAACAGAGTTGAGGCAGTCCATTTTGTTTAATTTGCATGCTAGTTTCCTTACTTACTTAGTTAATTCGTTAGTTAATTATTGTTGTGTAATAATTAGTTTAATTAGCTTAGATTAACTAGTTTATTCTGTACTATTCATTCGGACCCTCCAAGGAAAGCAATGTTGTAATAAGTGTGCGTGTGTGTGTGATGCATGCCTTCCAACCTGACGTCTTTCTCCCTTTTATTTACCAGCTTATGATGGTTAGTTTAGGGCACGTTTCAATTAGCATACTTATGCTCGCATGTTTGCATCCATTTATCTGTCTTCCATGCACCAGGCTCGGCGCATCATACTAACTGCATTGTATTTCAATTTCGAGTTGAATACGTGTATCAGTTGTTGCATTTCATATGTCATGTTTAGAATAGCCGAGCCTATCTTAGTTGCATTTTGCATGTGTTGCATTAGCCATCTTAACATGAACTAGAATCATGCATTGATTACTAACTAGTTTCTGTTTTGGCTTGGAGTACTCAGTGAGTGTTTATGCTTTAGCATCCTTGCATGCGTGTGAGTGACTGCCATGATAGCATACTTACCATGAGGCTATTTACTTATGTGATATAACTGCCTGAATACCTATGGGTGGAGGTTGGGTTATTTGAATTGGAACAATGCATTGAATGAGAGTTTTAAGCCCACTTGAGAGTGGCAAAATCATGTTTTCTAAGCCCACCCGAGGGTGGCAAAATCCACGTCTTAGCCTACTTGCGAGTAGCACCTTCAAACCGTTTTTCAAAACGAACATGAGATGTTTTGTTCCAATTCAAGTGACCCAGTCTATACTTGTATGTTGTGCGAATCACATAGTAATTCTAGGCTAATAACCAGAATAAGAGAACATATGTTTTCAAAACTCAATTTCATGGTTAGTAGTGGTCGATCTTTGATCGGGCGAGCGGGGGTGCTCATAGCTGATCTTTCCCAATCGTACCCAAGTTCTCGAGCAGAGGCAACTTTGGTGATGACGGACACGTGGCCTTAGGAAACGAGTCAGGGTTTCCCAAATTGCCCCAAAAAATAAATATTTAGGTGGCGACTCTGTATCTGGCAAAGCAGTCCATGTTTGGCACTTCTTTCTAAAAATCAGTTTTTCAAAAATGATTTGTCGAATTTGGACTCTTTGATGATTCATCAGTCTTGCATTGCATTCTGTGAGATTAGATACAAGACCGTGACATTGAGTCCTGAACTGTAGTAAGCCCAAATGAACAAAACGGGATTTCCTCTCGGGACGTTCGGGGACGTCTACAGTTTCTGGCGACTCTGCTGGGGAAGCTAGAGCAAAGGTTCAAAAGGTTCAAGCTTCTTGGAGAAGCTAGAGCAAAGGTTCAAGAGGTTCAAACTTTCTCAAGAAGCTAAAACAAGGGTTCAAAAGGTTCAAGCTTCCTCAAGAAAGCTAAAACAAAGGTTCAAAAGGTTCAAACATGCTCAAGAAGCTAAAATAAGTGTTCAAAAGGTTCAAACTTCCTCCAGAAGCTGGTGACTCTAGCTTCTCCAAGAACCTTAGATCAACGGTGGAGGTGTGTGGCTATGAGGTGTGGTGTTAAAGGCCAAGAACAAAAACCCTTTCTAAGCCTAGAATGTAGAGATATAGAGAGATATATGTGCTTTTCCTTAGACAATTTTTTTTCAACCTCTCTAAAGGAGAGGGAGGCCCTCTCTTATAGAGAAACAAGTGGGTTCAAGTTTCTTGGAAAAGCTAGAGCAAAAGGTTCTAGCTTCTTGGAGAAGCTAGAGCAAAGGTTCTAAAGGTTCAAGCTTCTTGGAGAATCTAGAGCAAAGGTTCAAGAGATTCAAACTTCCTGAAGAAGCTAAAACAATGGCTCAAAAGGTTCAAGCTTCCTCAAGAAGCTAAAACAAAGGTTGAAAAGGTTCAAGCTTCCTCAAGAAGCTAAAACAAGGGTTCAAAAGGTTCAAGCTTCCTGAAGAAGCTAAAACGAAGGTTCAAAAGGTTCAAACTTCCTCAATAAGCTAAAATAAGAGTTCAAAAGGTTCAAGCTTCCTCAAGAAGTTAAAACGAATGTTCAAAATGTTCAAGCTCTCCAAAAACCGTGCCAAACGGAGAAAGTTAAGTAGTCCCGAACCGAGGCGCACGGCCAACGGCTCCAAAAATCGAAAACTGGTCTCCAAACGGTAACAGTGGTCCACGACCACGAAAAGTAGCCTACGGTCACTGAGAGATAGGCTACGAGACCTCTCCCTTCCTTCGGGAAGAGAAAACAGAACTTGGTTCTCAAACTGAGGCAAAGCACAAAAGAGTCCCGAGGTCTGGAGGCAAGGCTCTCAGCCGAGACTCTGTAACCTCAGAACAAGCAAAACATGCGTCATCACCGAGCGCTTAATTGATGATGTCTGAGTCTTAAGGTCGGTCAAAAATGGGGTGTCTACAGTTGCCCCTCTTTCACAGAACTCGAAAGTCATAAGTGAAGGGAGTGAATGTCAAAGCCCAGAGACGACCCATTTTTGACGAGGCCGAAGACTTAGACAAACAGGCGAGATAAACAAGAGATGTGCCCGCAGGCAGGGGAAAAATTCAAGCGACATGCACAAAGCCGGTCATAACTTATGATCATGTAAAGAAAGCTGTAACGAAACAAATATATACAGTAAATGCAACAATTTAAGGCAAGAATGCAAAATGTTATGCAGGAAGATTTTGATAATTGAACTTATACGCTACGCGAAGCCGGTTTAAAAATTGGACTTATTCGCTACGCGAAGCCGGTTTGGTATTTGGACTTATACGCTACGCGAAGCCGGTTTGACAATTCAGGATTTATGCAATGCAATGCGATGTAATAGCTAGGAAGTGAAGGTACCTTACAAGGGCAATTGGCAATGGCCTACCTCATGCTGCTGGGGACCTTCCCCTTCTTCTCGGTTGAACCGTAGGTACTACTTTTCTCCCTGACTATGGTCACAGCTTTCCCTATTCTCCAACAAGGAGACAGACTAGGTTGATTTAGTATCCAGAATTGAGGAGCATACACATGCTATCTCAATCTATGGGGCTGCCATACAGATTTTAAGCCGATGATATACCCCTGGGTATTTAAACCAGACTTTACTCTCGGAAATCCCGAACCTTTGCGTTCTTGGCATAAGCCATTCGAACTCTAGTTTCTACCGTCTCAATTGGTCTCCTAGGAACTCACCGCAAACACAGGCAGGTGGCTATACCGGACCACCGGAAGTCGTTCGGGCACGACAAACACCAAAGGAATTGCACCTTTAGAGGATTTAAGGTCTCCTAGACCAGAGAGTGCACACGATAGTGCGAGCAATGGAATGCAGGATTTAAGGTCTTCTAGACCAGAGGATTTAAGGTCTCCCAGACTAGAAAGTGCACAAGACAGTGCGATGCCATGCACTAACAAGTGCTAGTGAGGTGCACAAGAAAGCGCGACAATGCAATGCACTAACAAGTGCAGGTAAGATGCGCAAGAAAGCGTGAACAGTGCAATGCACTAACAAGTGCAGGTAAGGTGCGCAAGAAAGCCCGAACAAAATGCAATGCACTAACAAGTGCAGGTGAGGTGCGCAAGAAAGTGCGATAAAATGCAATGCACTAACAAATAAGGTGTACAAAATAGTGCGATGCGTAAAATAGCGTGATAAAATGCATGCGCAATGCAAGTAATGGTCACGGCGCAAAATAACGCGATGCGCAAAACAGCGCGAGTGACAAGACAGTGCGATGCGCAAGAAAGTGCGAGTGTAAACTGCACAAAACAGTGCGATGCGCAAGAAAGCGCGAGTGTAAACTACACAAAACAGTGAGATGCGCAAGAGAGCGCGAGTGTAAACTGCACAAAACAGTGCGATGGGCAAGAGAGCGTGAGTGTAAACTGCACAAAACAGTGTGATGCGCAAGAGAGCGCGAGTGTAAACTGCACAAAACAGTGCGATGCGCAAGAAAGCGCGAGTGATAAGAAATGTGAAAGTGCACAAGACAGTGCGAGGGGAGATGTAGGATTTAAGGTCTCCTAGACCAAAGTGAGTGCACAAGATAGTGCGAGTGAGATAAAATGCATAGGAAAGTGTGATAAAATGCATGTTCTATGCAAGTGAGGAAGAATGCATTTGCCGAAGTCGAAACATGCTAAGATGCTCCAAATTTTCCCTCTTTTCTTTTGCTTTGCAGCCCGGAACCTATATAGCTTCAGATAGGTCCTTGTTCTACTGTTCTCTCATGACCTGGGTTAGACCCTTGCGGTTTATGAAAGAAAGAAACTTGTTTTGCACAAATGTGGAGAATGCCATAGTACTCTGAGCACAAAGCGATTTATTTTGAAATTGAAATGAGAAAAGGGTTCTCAACCGGGTATTGAGCCTATAACTGACCACAGCCAAAACGACTCAACAACAGAAAACAAAGGTAGAAAACCTAAACACAACTCAACAAAGGAAAAACAAGGTAAAACAACCTAAACACATCTATTGACACTCAAACGACTCAAAACAAGAATCGAGATAAACAAAAGACACAGACACAACACTCACGAGGAGCCAGTTTCTCCAGGTATTGTTTCCCACCCTTTCTCATTTGTGATTCTCGCATCACTTGGCCCTCAAGCTCTGTTTTTCTTGAAAAAGCCCTTTTCCTCACTTTTTCTCTCAGCGCACATCTCTCTATTCTTCAATCTCTCATTTTTTATCCCTCCCTTGGGTGGTTGATGGATAAACATGAGGTTGTGGGCTTGTGTCCCTAGCATTCCGCTAGATTCTTCTTCTTCTGTGCACAGCTAGTGAATTTCCCCACAGAGGAGTTATGCTACAACTGGGTGTGTAGCCAATCTGCAACTGACATCGGTTGGCGATGTTCTGCTGGGGAGTTTGGACGTGATCAGATGTGTCCAGATTAGGGAGTGGAATACCCTGATCCATTCCAATTCTTGCTTCGCACTTGACTCGAAACCTTGCTGCTTGGAGGATGAAAGAGCTTTCAGCCCTTTTTTATTAGCTTCCGATGTTCCTTTTTTGGCGAATAAGGTGCCCTTTTCAACAAATAGAGTGCCTTTTCTGGCGAGTATGTTAATAACGGGGAAAAGACAGAACACCTGACTCAACTGTGCCCCTAGTTCATCATTTTGACCATTTTTTGTTTTTGGCTTCTGCTAAAACAATTTTAACCAAAATAAGGGTTAGATTAACATGCTTGTTCGATTTTGTGATTTAAAATCATGTAACTCAGGCTATGAGCACTGAAAATTTTCCTTTTTTTGGGTCCAAAAAATGGTCCAGTTTTGAAAAATGGAATACTTTTCGAGAAAATTAGTCAACCTCAATAAAAATTCTCAAAAACTATTTTTGCAAATGGCCACTGCTCAACGAGCACGGAACCTACTCTTGAGATGCACAACCTCAGATCCATTACAATGGAAAATTGCCCATTGTTTGAACAGCACTGTATGGCAATAGAAAATTTCCCCTTGTCTAAATGGCACGTCAGCAGTGCACGGCAACGGAAAGTTGCCCCTAGTCTAAATAGCGCCGTAGCACGTGGCAACCAGTCCTCACAGTGACAATTACAACCAAATTCTCGGATATAGAGAAGACAAAGATGACCAGAACCATCGCATGGACACAGTCAAATTTGAAGTGTTTTACGGCTGGACTTCATAATGAAGTTGCCTACGTATCCCAAAGATGGGAATCAAGCCTTACGTAGTTCGGGGTAAGGTACACTCGGGTATTAACCTCTCCTTTTGCGCTCTAACTTTTGCCAAGGCCGCCCTTTTTTGGGTTTTCAACCTTGCGAGCTTTGTTCTTCTCTTCTTTTCAATTCTTTTCATTTCTTTTCTTTTCATTTTCTTCATTTTTTCTTCTTTTCTTTTTTTTTTTTTTTTTGCATTTTTCTCTTTTTTTCTTTTTCTTCTTTTTCTTGCTCTAACTTTTGCCTGGGTCACCCTTCTGGGTTTTCGGCCCAGTGAGCCTCTCAAGGGTAAAAGTGTAGCTTTGTCCATGTCAAATGGTTTTGAGATCATGAAGTCATCTGAATCTAGGAGAATGGCTGTTGTTCGCTAATGATGTAGAAGTCCATCCAATGGAGGGTGAATTTGCCCCTAGTGTTGTGGATAGGAACTCGGTTGTCCTTCAGCAATGTCTTCTTCTTTCTTCCCTTCTGGGGTTTGACATTTTTGCCGATCTTCATTGATTTGTAGAATGATCCATCTTCGGCTCTTCGAGCATAATCTGTCATCTTTTGCCCCTAGTTCGAGGGGTGCTTCTGATCTAGCTTTGCAAGCTTCTTTTGACGACATCTGATCTTCTTGATCTGACTTCCCTGCCCCTAGTTCGAGGGCTGCTTCTGATTCGGCCACACAGGCCTTACATAGTGGTTGATCGTTGAACATTCTGAATCGAAGTTCAAGGTTCAAAAGCAAGGGGTCGAGCCTCGAGACTGAGAGTGATCCTAGGCTGCACAATCTCAAGAGCGATTCCACACAGGTCTTCGCAGGACTGCGCAAAACATTTTTTGAAATTTTTTTAAGAAAGCGACAAATCGCTCGCGCTGAAGACAGTGTAGAACCAATCTGGATCAAGCCAGGGTCCTTCTCAGTACTCACATTAACAAACATGATTTCATTCATTAAGGGCTTAGCATGCCTCTCTTTCTCTCAATTGATCAAATTTTGCAAAACCCAAGGAATTCCCCCCTCTTCATTTTCATCACAGTGTTTGAAAAGTTTTGGAAAACTTAGGTCAATGCAATGAGTTCGAGGCACAGAAAAGTAGGCAAAAAGTACTGTCGTTTCATTCAAACTTTCTGGCACAACTGGCACAAGGCAGAAGCAAACACAAGGGTGTGAAAATCACTGTCGTTCATTCAAATCTGTTGGCATTACTGGCTCCAAGGCAAAAACAAACTCAAAAGAAAACGAAAAGACAAACACAAAACAAGCAAGTGATGTCCGAGGTAACACCCCCGAATTCACCCGACTCTAACAAAACAGGACTGACTCGATACAACAAGACAGACCCGACTGACTCAGCATAAAAAGACTGACTCTATACAAAATAACAAGACTGACCCAATACCCAAGTTAGGAAGCACAAAAGCTAGCATTCGCAAATGCTCAAAATAGTGCGTGTCATACGCCACATCTAGAGTAAATTGAGCACCGCCCGCAGGTGGTTCATCCCCCGATCACATACTCATACTATCCCCCAAGTTCACTGATCCAGTGCCGATAGACTTTACAGGACGTGGTGCGACGATGACCTCGTTGTCAATCAAATCTTGCACTTCGTGGCGAAGACGAAAGCAATTGTCAGTGCCATGACGGGTTTGTTGATGGAAGGCATAGTACTGGACAGCATTATGCGTAGTCGGAGGAGGATTCGGCAGAGGCCGAGGCTCAAGGGGTTTGAGATGGCCTTGTCCAACAAGGATTTGGAGAGCTTTGGACAAAGGCATATAGAGGGCATGGAAGACCCTCTGACCTCGGGGTTGGTACTTCAAGGTTTGTGGATTTTTGCTCGACACACCAGCAAAGGGATTGGCAGGTGCTGACTGAGTTTGCTGATCTCTTCCGAGCACGGGATTAGAGCTGAAAAGAACATTCCTGGTATAATGGCCCTTCTCCCGGCTTGCCTCTTGATTCAAACTGCCCCTAACTTGAGTGGCGAAAGTGTCATCCACAGTTTTTGCAACAACTGCAAGGACTTGCTCTTTGTTCAGTCCCTCAGCTTTCAAAGCTTCAACAGCCAACAGAAGATGTTCATGGGGATCCATGCCCGCCCCTACCTTGTTCTTTCCACTCGCCTCCACTTTGCCAAGGGTTTGGCTTTCTTCAAATACAGTCTGTCCCAAGATTGGGGAGCCTTTTGACATGAAATTCCTGGTATGTGGTGTGGTTAATGACGGAGCCAATATCCCAAAGGCTAAATCTGCCACAGTTCTTTGAAGATTTTCAATCATTCTCATCAACTCAGAAGTAGTAGGTTCACGGGTTTGAGATGATTGGGGTTTAGGTGCACCCATCAAGCATAAATCCATGCTTTCTGGGATAAACACCTCAGGCTTGGGTAGATGGGCCGGGGTGATGTATATGCTGGGGTCATAGGTGGATGGTAGTATATGGATGAGATTGAGGTGGGCAGGAGATGTTTGGTCATTGGGGTATGAAGGTGAAGCTATCGTCCGGTTGTCGATGAGATTTTCGACCTCATGACGAAGGCGGTAGCAACGGTCGGTGCCATGACCGCGCTGTTGATGGTACACACAGTACTTGGAGGGATTATGTCTAGCTGGGAGTGGGTCAGGCAGAGGTTGAGGATCGAGGGGTTTGAGATACCCTCTTTCCATCAAGACTTTTAGTGTGCTAGTCAGGCTCATATATAGGGGAGTGAAAGTTCTGCCCTGAGCTTGGGCTGGCCCGGCGGTTCATAGGCTTGGATTGGCAAAAGGGTCGGCTGTGGCGATTGTATTGATTTCAGTAGGTTTGGGAATAGCGCTACTACCAGCATTGGTACTCCCTACAAAAACCCTCTTTATCGATTCACTTGTTCTGGGAATGATCCCACTGTTGAACGCATTCTCGATTTGAACCCCCAGTTCATGCAAACTTTTGAAAGTGAATAGCGGAGCGACTATCAACTTTTACAACATATCATGCTCGAGGTTTCGCACCATCATCTGCACTTGATCCCTCTCAGAAGGGCGATCTGTCATCTGTGCTGCCTTTGCTCTCCACCTTGCAACAAATTCCATAAAAGGCTTTGTTAGGTTCTGGCGGATTGTTTCAAGCTCTTGCATGGTCATTTCAACTTGGGTATTGTAGGAATACTGATCGACAAAGGCCTCAGCCAGTTCTTCCCAGTTTTGCTTCACTTTATCCTCCAACCTAGCGTACCAAGTGGCTGCTACACCCGACAGGGTTCTTCCATACAGAGAGAGTTTATGTGGCTTAGTCAAACCCATCAGCTTTAGGACATCCAAGAAAAGCCAGATATGTACCATAGGATCTCCAGACCCGTCGAAACGGTCAATATGTGGCATTTTGAATCTGTTTGGGAGCCGTACGGTAGCCTCGGTGTATCCATCCTCAATGTCGGGAATGGAGTTAAGGCCCTGTGCCTTTTTGAATTGCTTCTCAAGGTTCGCAATTTTCACTGCAGTCGGATTAAACTCATTAACATGAAAGGGTTGAAGCCTGTCAGTAGGCTGCACCAGGGGTGTGGAAACTCGAGCTTGAGCCAACCCTTCTTGGGGATCCGGAAGATATAAATCTTCAGCTGGCAGGAGTGGATCAAAGTTTGGCTAGTGTCCCGAGGCTGGATGTGCGGTAGATGCCCTAGATGGGCGCTACGTTTCAATACTGGTCTCAGCCTGCATGGTAGTTCCCTGATTTAACGCTGCTGTCATGGCCACAAATTCTTCCGAACCCTGTGCCATCACGGTCTGCTGAGTCTGAACAAAGGTGATGTGACTGGCGACTGACGGATCAGATGAACCGGTGAGCCCTGACTGGCCTTTCTTTGCCTTGCCTCAGCGAAAGAACACTGGTTGCCCTTGAATTGAATCTCTGAACTAACAAAGTCTATCAGCACAAGTCCAATGAACCCGGGGGATATCGGAGCCTTCTGAAGCTATAGTTCCAGGACTACCCCCTAGAAAAAGAGAAAACAAACAGCATCTCAGCCTGATTTCATCAAAATAGATATAAGCAGCCGAATAACTGTGCTCTCTACTGAATTTTGTCCAAGATTCTGCCTGTAAACTGATACCCTCAAGTCAAACTGATTCCCCACATACTGATGCCCTCAGGCCAGATACCCAGACTTGCAAACTGATACACACAACCCTGCAGAGACACACTCTGACAGCACATAGCAAGCAAATGAGAGCCAAAACACCCCTATGTTGGGGTAGGGTTTCCCTGTCCTATTTTGTCAGGAGCTAGGATTTCACTACGCACGCAGCGGTTTCAAACAACCTATAATCAGTTAAGCAACATGTCCTAGTTTGGAATGGTCATTATGGATTCCGAATATGCACTAGGTCGAATGGTCAAAAGGGTGCCCCAGTAAAAACTAGGGTTTGTATTCCCATCGTGGCAGAGCCCGTAACCGGTCAGCCTTATGGCACGCTTCTCAAAGCGAGCCTCCGGCAAACCGTTCAGGAATAGCAGATGGCAAACACGGTGTCCTAGGCGCACCAATGCACATACAATGCAAAGAAACACATAAGTGTAGTCAAAACAAGATATCATGAGTTCGAGTCAAGTTCTCTAAATCCCCAGCAGAGTCGCCAGAAACTGTAGACGTCCCCGAACGTCCCGGGAGGAAATCTCGTTTTGTTCATTTGGGCTTACTACAGTTCAGGACTTAATGTCACGGTCCTGTATCTAATCTCGCAGAGTGCAATGCAAGACCGATGAATCATCAAAGAGTCCAAATTTGGCAAATCATTTTTGAAAAACTGATTGTTAGAAAGAAGTGTCAAATATGGACTGGTTTGCCAAATAAAGAGTTGCCACCTAAATATTCATTTTTTGGGAGAATTTAGGAAACCTTGACTCGTTGCCTAAGGCCACGTGTCCATCATCACCAAAGTTGCCTCAGCTCGGGAACTTGGGTGCGATTGGGGAAGGTCAGCTATGAGCACCCCCACTCGCCCGATCAAAGATCGGCCACTACTAAGCATGATATCGAGTTTTGAAAACATATGTACTCTTATTCTGGTTATTAGCCTAGAATTACTATGTGATGCGCACAGCATACAAGTATAGACTTGGTCACCTGAATTGGAACAAAACATCTCATGTTCGTTTTGAAAAACGGTTTGAAGGTGCTACTCGCAAGTAGGCTAAGACGTGGATTTTGCCACCCTCGGGTGGGCTTAGAAAACATGATTTTGCCACTTTCAAGTGGGCTTAAAACTCTCATTCAATGCATTGTTCCAATTCAAATAACCCAACCTCCACCCACAGGCATTCAGGCAGTTGTATCATATAAGCAAATAGCCTCATGGTAAGCATGCTATCATGGCAGTCACTCACACGCATGCAAGGATGCTAAAGCATAAACACTCACCGAGTACTCCAAGCCAAAACAAAAACTAGTTAGTAATCAATGCATGATCCTAGTTCATGTTAAGATGGCTAATGCAACACATGCAAAATGCAACTAAGATAGGCTCAGCTATTCTAAACATGGCATATGAAATGCAACAACTGACATACGTATTTAACTCGAAATTGAAATACAATGCAGTTAGTATGATGCGCCGAGCCCGGTGCATGCAAGACAGATAAATGGATGCAAACATACGAGCATAAGTATGCTAATTGAAACGTGCCCTAAACTAACCATCATAAGCTGGTAAATAAAAGGGAGAAAGATGTGGGGTTGGAAGGCATGCATCACACACACACGCACACTTATTACAACATTGCCCTCCTCGGAGGGTCCGAATGAATAGTACAGAATAAACTAGCTAATCTAAGCTAATTAAACTAATTATTACATAACATTAATTAATTAACGAATTAACTAAGTAAGTAAGGAAACTAGCATGCAAATTAAACAAAATGGACTGCCTCAGCTCTATTCCGAATGATGGGGATGCATGCATTCTCAAGTCGCCTTGTCGGGAAATCCATCACGATGCCCCGATTTGCCTCTGTTTGCAGCTGGTCCCAGAACACTGTACAAAGCTCCAGAAGGCTGTTGACCCGTTTTTGCTGCTAGTTGATTTGCTGCAACAGAGAATGAGAAAGGGGCATGGCAAAGTATTTTTAACATATGTGTGCATGACCACTCTCCCGTCATTGCACAAGCTCTAGGGAGTGTAGTCCTTGATCCTCGTGCCACCAATCATGCATCTCGATGCATGATGGCCGAGGAGTCGGATTGCACGACTCGATGTAAAATGAATGCACATATAAGCACAACAAGGCCTGAACTCCATCATGGCTAATCCAGAGTGTCGGCGACTGAGAATTGAGGCACGTTTCGTCACTTGGAGTACGAAACATCCCTCATTTCCCGTGTTTAGACTTAACCCTATTCCAAACACAATGCAATATACATGGCATACACAATATGACTAGCATGCAACCCTAAACGCAATGCAACCTAATCATGGTAGCATGCGAGAGATGATATGCAAACATGCAACTAGCATACACAATGCTATGAACTAAGAATGGCATACTCAATGCACATGAACTATATGGCATACGCAATGCACACACGAAGATGGACATGCACGAAGACATGAACATGGCATACACAATGCGACGATCAAGCATGCGACAACATGGATATGGCATACATAATGCAAGATGGACTTAAACTAAAATGAATGGGCCTCAGCCACACTCAAATCAGTGGCCATACATGATGAAAATGAAGCAACAACACACATGCAAACATGCACAAATGCAAGGGACCAAACCTAAGGCACAAAGTGCAACTCTACCAAAGCATGGTAAGCATGAAATATGGCAAACAATCACATATTTTCCAGCTCTGAAATGACATGCAAGATGGTCCCGAATCATGCAAACACCTCATACAATGCATGCTAGATGGCCCAAATACCGAAACTAGTGAAATGGATTACACTATAGGCATGCAAAGCATTACTCAAATGGCCAAACCAGCCCCAAATAGTCCCTATGAAGGCCAAAATAGTAGCAAATATGGACTAAAATGATGGCTCGCAAAGTATGGAAATGAAGCTCATGCAATGGTCCAAAAATGAGGTATTCATGCACAACTCTCAAACACATTTAAAGAATGGAAAATATGGGAATATGGCATACATATAAGCTCTAAAATATGATTCACAATGATGCCAAAACATGAAAACACCTCAAAATACGCATGCAATAGGCTTCAAAACTCAAAGCTAGGCAAGGGTATTGAACTACAACCATGCATAGAAAATATCATTCAACCATGAGGCCCAAAAACAGAGCTAAGGCAGTCCAAAACATGCACAAAATCAGTTTAAGGCATGTCCAAAAAGTGCTAGAATCAAAGGCCAAAATAGCATGCAATATAAGTTAGTAAAGAGGATTTGCACTACAAGCATGTGAGGCAATCAAGAGGCCACTAAACCAGCAAAAGTTAGAGGTATGACAAGCCAAATAAAACCCAAAAACCCACTGAAACATGGTTAATGTATGCAAGAATGAGATGCTCCTTTGATATCCTATGAAGAGGGTTATTCTACACATGCAAGATGGACATCCAATATGGCTAAACAAGCTATGGAAAGAGCCTATGCAGGTCCTAAAACACATCAAAAAAATGGCCTGAAACATGGCTTGGAAGCATAAAAATAAGGGCTCCTTTGTAAGGCCAAAAATGCTAGAAAACAAAACAAGGAAAGAGAGGGTCACCCCTCTCTGATTTTGGCACTCAAAACAGCATGCTAGCCACTGAAAATCCACTAGATTTCAGTGGCTAAAAGGCCAAACAAAGGCCAACACAAATGCTCTAAGGCATGGCTCAAAACAAGGTAAAATGAAGCATGCAAGGGGGTAGATGACCCCCAACGGAAAAATGATCTTAAGCAAACATGTTAAAGGCCTCACAATAAGACTTTTTTCAATTTACACCAAAGCTCAAATATGCTTGCAAGTATGGCTAAAAGATGGATTAAAATAAAGCTTAAAAGAGGGAATAGTGTGTTACCCTTGTAACTTCAACAAAACTAGCAGCTTCTTGGACCAAACACCAGCTCTTTGAGACCTCTCAAGACCCTCCAAGAACCTTAGATCAATGGTGGAGGTGTGTGGCTATGAGGTGTGGTGTTAAAGGCCAAGAACAAAAACCCTTTCTAAGCCTAGAATGTAGAGATATAGAGAGATATATGTGCTTTTCCTTAGACAATTTTTTTTCAACCTCTCTAAAGGAGAGGGAGGCCCTCTCTTATAGAGAAATAAGAGGGTTCAAGCTTCTTGGAGAAGCTAGAGCAAAAGGTTCAAGCTTCTTGGAGAAGCTAGAGCAAAGGTTCAAAAAGTTCAAACTTCCTCAAGAAGCTAAAATAAAGGTTCAAAAGGTTTAAGCTTCCTCAAGAAGCTAAAACGAAGGAAAGGTTCAAGCTTCCTCAAGAAGCTAAAACAAGGGTTCAAAAGGTTCAAGCTTCCTCCAGAAGCTAAAATGAATGTTCAAAATGTTCAAGCTCTCCCAAAACAAAGTTAAGCGGTTCCGAACCGAGGTGCACGGCCGACGGCTCCGAAAATCGAAAACTGGTCTCCAAACGGAAACAGTGGTCCACGACCACGAAAAGTAGCCTACGGCCACTGAGAGATAGTCTACGAGACCTCTCCTTTCCTTTGGGAAGAGAAAATAGAACCTAGTTTGCAAACCGAGGCAAAGCACAAAAGAGTCCCGAGGTCCAGAGGCAAGGCTCTCAGCCGAGACTCTGTAACCTCAGAACGAGCACAACATGCGTCATCACCGAGCGCTCAATCGATGACGTCTGAGTCTTAAGGTCGGTCAAAAATGGGGTGTCTACACTATTCAGATGCTGATTATGTTGGATGTAAAGACACTTGAAAGTTCACTTTTGGGTATATTTTCCTGCTTGCTAGTGGACCCATTTCATGGAAGAGTCATAAGCAGACTCTGACAGCTTCTTCCACTATGGAGGCATAGTTCATAGCATGTTATGAAGCCACATGTCATGCTGTATGGCTAAAGAATTTCATATCTGGATTACAACTTGCCGATTCAATTTTGAAGCCGTTATAGATTTACTATGATAATGATGCTGCTGTGCGGTTCTCCAATAATAACAAAACTTCATGACGATCAAAGCATATTGATATCAAGTATCTAGTTGTTAAAGAAAGGGTTTCGAATCAGATTGTTTCCATCTCTCATATTGGTACTACACTCATGTTAGCAGATCCTTTAACTAAAGGTCTCACACCTAAGCTCTTTCAAGAACATGTTGCGCGCATGGGCTTAGTAGAAAGTTTATCATGTTGAGACTTGAAATGAGTGTATTATGTTCGGGATAAATGTTATGTTATAATCATCTTCTGTTAGTAATGATTATGTTTGTTGTTTTCATTCTTCATACTTGTGCACAATTTAGAAGAAGATGTAAACAACGGGACCGTTATAGATGAATTAGCATTAATCACCATTATGTTGCTAATGTCATCTCTGTGTTTTAAGATTCACTTATTCATGTTGATGAAAATATTAACACTATAACCATTGTACTGTCTTGATCAGTGTGTAAATCACTGACTACAATGATTTGGTGCTAATAATTTCACTGAACAGAATCTAATGGTAATGATGCAATCTTCTAGTGGGAGAACGTTGGCCATATTATGATAATCTAGTGACGTAATATAATCATGCAAGCCAAGTGGGACATTGTAAGAATTTTTCCTAAATATTGCTTAATGTGGCTTATGCATAATTATACTAGATTCATCTCATTAAGTAAGATACATGTATATCAATTAGATGGTGACTAATTATTGATGAATGCACCTATATATACAATATATAGAAGACTAATGCTAATTCATTGAATGTGATGGATTCATTATGAATGAATCTTAGAGATGCATATTGAATGTGATGGATTCGTTATGAATGAATCTTATAGATGCATTATGTATTTATTATGAATATGTAAGATACATTGATCTATCTAATGAATTCATTAATATAGAAGATGCATTATGTATCATGAATGTATAAGATACATTAATCTATTTAATGAAGTTCATTGAATGAATGGATTCTTTGATAGGAAGAATACTAGTATAAATAGTGTAAGGTCCCAAACCACACTCTCCATCAAAAACTCAAGTTGTCACCACAAGAAGACTTCCATCGCCTAGAGAGAGAGAGAAATGGTTTGAAGATCTTAGACAAGTAAAGATCTTAAAGATCAAGGTCTTCCATTCAAGGTTTCCCTTGTTTCATAGAGGATTTCATATTATCATGGATCAAAGTATGTATTTACTTATTTTGAATAGTAGAAATTCATATAGTTTTCATGTATAGATTTGAATCCTTAATGGTTTTTAGTTTATGTTCCGCAAAGTTTTCTATCATCATGCCCTTTCATATGAAATGACACCATGAAGGGTTGTACTTTTTGATTCGAATGGAGAAGGGTCATAACTTTTGGATCATGCCCTTTCATGTAAAAAGATACCATTGAATCACACCCTTTCATATGAAAAATCACCATAAAAGGTTGTATATTTTCATATGAATAGAGTTAATTCCCATTCATATCTAAAATTTTCCAAGAACTATAACCACATATTGAAGAAGCATAATATAGTTCACCCTCAGATCATGAGATTTCCAACCCCGTTAAATTGCTGAGCAAACTTTCTAATAATTTGATTCAATAACTATGTTACATGGATTTGCATATTGAGTCCGACCGCATGTCCAAAAATCTGTTTGTGTTTCACAAAAATAAATATTAAATTTTACTTTAAATGTTCTAAAATAATTTTAGCCTCCAAAGAAGAGAAATTATTAAAAGAGAAAATTAGCAAAACATCCGTCTCTAACTTTTGATAGTATGAGAGATCCAATATATTCTTTTTTATTAGTTAAGGTCCCTCGATAGTATTAAATTTCTCTGTGACAAAGTGGAGACATGAAAGGAAATTACTGGTTTTGGAGGTGGTGGCAACAATCACTGTTTCCCTTTGGGTTGCATCAGTGGCAGCTACTTTGTCCCTTAGTAATTGTTGCAGTCGCCTTTTCTCAGCTCTTTGAAAAACAATTATTTCCTTGGAGTGTTCCTCCTCTACTGCTTTCATAGCTGCCTCATGAGTGGGGTCTTCGACCAAATCAGAAGGAGAGACAGTTATCTTCTTTCTCTTTTTTTCTCTATAGTGGTATTTCCTTCTCTTTCTCAATCTCTCTCTCTTCAATCTGAGACTCAGACTCTTCAGGAGTGAGTATTAGCTTCCTTTTCTTTTTCTACTGATGTTTGTCTTTGAGAATAGCTAGAGCTTCAACTGTCTTAGGAGATTCTTCTTGTGGAGACCCTATACCAAGAGGTATGAATGTAAAGGAAACAGATAGAAAAGTCTAAAAGAAAAGAAACCTGAAAATACATACCTTTTTTCGAAGCAGCTCTGGCAACTCTAGCAGGAGGGGGTGAGGCTGCAGGCACAGTCTTGGCAGCTGTGGAAAGAGAGGGAATGTTCCCGGCTGCTGTTGGTTTAGCCTTAGAAGGCACACCTAGTCCTATCAGTAAATCATGAGGATGTATTGTTAAATGCACTTCCATATTGGCTATCCACCAATTTTGAAATCTCTTTAAAGCAAAGCCAGTGGGAAGGAAGGGGACAAATTTGAACTCACTCAAATCCTTCAACAGTTTAAATGTTGCCTCCTTTAGTTTGGATTTGGGAACTTTTAGGTCTTTAGCTGTGAGATGGACATTCGAGAGACTGCAGAGTGGAATGGGAATCCCTTGAGTGAGCCCAAATTGCCTGAAAAACTGGGAAGGGCAGTATACCTTAGATATGCACTTATAAGCTCGAGGGTTTAAAGTGCCAATAAAAAATTCCCTTGGCTACAAAATAGAAGCCCACATGTCTTGGTGCGAGGGAATGGAACACTGCTTATCAGCCAAGAATTTCTTTAGCCAAATTGGCCCCTTGTTGGCATCAAAGGGAGAGAAGAAGGTGGCAGTTGGGGAAACAGGGAGCTGATGGAAAAAAGTAAGATAGTAAGCAAAAGAAGCGGGATAGAGGGCAATCCTGGCATATTTTTCCCCATAAGTGCTAGGACCCTGAACTAGGAATTTTAACCATTTAGGATGCAAATCAGTAAAGTAAGTGAAGAGCCAGAGTTGGAGCACCCAAAGGGGACCTCCTTGGTTGATGTCAAGAGGTTTCTCGCAAAATTGGGAGCAGGCTCTATAAACATGGCCTAAGAGATAAGGGGCCAAGGCTATGCGTTTCTTTAAAACAAGGGCCTTTGCAAGTGGAGCAAATTCAGGCATAATTCGTTGGGATGATATACAAAAAATAAATTTACACAACCAATATAAAATAAAGGAGAAGAGTTCTCGATCGCCCACAGGACCCACCTTTTTGTTTTCAGCCTTTATAAAATCACTAAAAGAAGAATTCAAAGGCAGAAGAGAAAATTTAACCAAAAGGTCTGGGTAACTGGGTGTGAAAGGGGTTCCAAGGGGTGAAATCCCTAAGAGATGGCAGATATCAAGAATGGTGGGAGCCATCATACCGCGACGAAACTGGAAAAAGTTGAAAGCCATGTTCTAGAAACAAAGAGTGGCAGGAATTAAAAAAGGGTCTTCAGGGATAATAAACCTGGAAAGACGAAGGGCATCGAGGATGCAAAGTTCTTGTAAGTCCCATTCTCTTACAGGCACAACCCTGTTGTACCACTCCTCCCATTTAGCCCTCAATGTCGGCCAGCAACAGTGAGGTCGGTTCATTCTCTAATTTCCCTAGTCGAGCCCCCCTTCACAAAGAAGAAAGTGGTCCTCTAAGTGAGGGTATAAAGCTGGAAATTGAACGGGAGTTTCTTGAAAGATGGGATCTTGTTTATTGCTTTGGCAAGGGACAAAGAGGCGTACGTCTATGGCACTTGACCCATCAGTTGTAAATTTGGCGATCTCTTCTTCAATACATCTTTTCAAAGCCATGGTTGGGCTTATACGTTCGCCAGACGGTACTTTCAGTGAAGAAGAATCCATTGGTGACGAGCAGCAGGGAATAGAGGATTAGTATAAGGGAAGGGTTTGTGTATTCAATAAATGAGTGAATTCAGAGCACGAAATAAAAAGGGTTTTAAAACCTTTGTGTTTGGAAAATACATCGTGGAATTCATAAAGAAGTACTAAAAGTACAGATACGAAGAGTTTCCCTCAATATTGATAACTTTGGAGGGAAACACATCTCAAATACTGATGTCAACTTCGAAATAACATATTTGGCTTCGAAGCCAAATTCTGGCACCAAAATGAAATGACAAGCGGCTTCGAATGTCGAAAGCTTTCTTCGAAGCACATTCCACGCCCAAAAGTGCAAGAATGCTTAGGTACTTTGTTTACTTCAAAGGGATTACCTGTTTTAGGTTTCTTAATGAGAGTAGAATCCTTCGACGCAAAAATTTGAAATACCTCATGGCTGGAAATTGTTTGTTCCAAGTTTTGAAACCAATAGCTGGTTTGATAGTATATAGAAGAAATCACTCTTTCGAAATAAAACAGTGCAGTACTTAGCAGAGGTTTCCATATTTTGGAAAATATAGACTGCTTGTTCGCAAGAAAATTAATTGATTCGAAATCATTTGATTTTATTAACCATATGTTGGGAAATTGAATGTGATCGAATAAAGTTTTGAAGGGTAAGGTTGGTTAATTCGAAGCCGTTGGGTGAAGAATTATGTTAGCCCTAGGGTCGGTATGAAAGGCAAAAATTGCTTTCTCAAAAGAAAAGACTTCACACTTTAGAAGAGTTTGAGTCAAAACGGTGTTAAAGCACATCAACCACGTAGTTCATAATTTGAGTGCTAAATCAAAATTTAACAAATGAAATTCGGAAAGCTCAGTTTTATTGATAAATGCTGCTGATACTAGAGTTCATTTGATTACATTCTCGATTTCGTAGAAATACGGAATGGACAGAGTTACAAGGTCATGAAATTTAGTCCAGCAAAATTCAATATACGAGAATTCTTTTCCTACTCTATCTTCTATCTTGTCCAAGTTTGGCTTGTCTAATTGGTAAGCCCTTAATTGAGAAGTCAGTTGTTGGGCTTTCACTTCGAATTCTATTTGCTTTAAGGCTTTATCTGTGGCGTCCATTCCCCCTCTTCATGCACTTCATTCATAATAGCATCCTCCCCATACTTAGAATCCTGATTTTTAAAGGATTCATATTCATCAAGAAGGTTCTCTGCTACATACTGAACCTGGGTTCGAGCAGAAATGGCTTCATCCAGAACTTCACTGGCAATGGAATCATGGAAGTGCCAGTTGACCAGAAAAGGAAGTTGGTCTAAAAAGGCACAGAGCTCCATTTGGCCCACAGGGTTAAGGAGATGGCTTCGAGACATAATGTCACAAGCCCACAGAAAGTTTTGGTGGGGAATATCATTTCGAAGGACCTTGAAGGATAAATGAGAGAATGCAGCAAGCAATATCTGAGCCCTGAATTGCTGATAGAGAGTTGGAGGCACTGGGACCCTGTAAGGGGGAAAGGATTGGCCCTCAGAGAGAGTGAGCTTCAACTCATTAATCCAATCTAGGTTAGAAGGGAGAGGAGGAGCAGTCGGAGGTTCCCTGGGTGAGTCCAGAAATTCAGGCCTGGTCACACATTCTAGCCAATCAGAGGGGTAAAGTTTTGCCTTTTTGGCTAAAAGCGCACGGCTGATCCCTAGAGTTTCAACGGGATGTGGGACACTTCGAACCATCCGAGATGGCAAGGTAAAAGTATACCATGATGTAAGCAGATTGTCTTCAAGACTGCGTCTACAATTAATAGAAACATATGGATATACTATTGAACGGCATTTGGAAGGAGGAATGTCAAGAGGGTCATCGAATTCAGGGAAACGATGATGAATGCGTTCCCTTGTCTGAGGTTGAGCAATAGTGGACCAAGTTCCCCAGCCAGAAGCCGTAGAAGAAGAAGAAGCAGCAGCAACTTCATCCCACGTGGATAGTTTCATTCCAAAAGAAGAGCTTTCGATATCCATGATTGCAAGTTTGTGTTCAAGAGAATCGTAAGTAGTAGGTTCTTGATTTGAAGGACGGTGATTTGCGAAAGCTTCCATAACTTGTATAAATGGAGGTGGATAAAGATGGCTAATCAATGCATGAAAGTTCTTTCGAGAACGAACAGTGTCATCAAATAACTTTTCGTATGCATGATCAATGTAAGAGAAGATTAGCTTGGCCATAAAAGATGAATCAGTCATTTCGAATACTAAGATAGTGGGAGTGTTCAAGGGTTAGAAAAGAATTTAATGCAAATGATGGATGACAGTTGTATTTCTAAGAAATGCAAAAGCCCATGCACGTTTTAAGAAGTGGGTAAAATGCCTTAATCCACTAATATCACCAAGTATTGGGTATATTAGTGCGGGGGGTAATGTTAGCTACATATTTTGTATAAGCCAATTACAGTTTGACACATGGCAAGATGAGGGCAACACGGGAAGGCAATTCAAGTCTTCAATCATGATCACACACGTAACAGTTATTATTGGTCTTTGTAGATCTGCGTAGCACTGGATCAGTAGAGAGATGCAAGGTGACATGGCCTCAACGGTTACGTATATATTTAAATTCAAAATTCGGGAGAGAAGCTTAACTGCATATGGCATAGTGGAGTTAACTGCAAGGAAGCATGATTAGAGGTCATGGAGGGATGGTTCGACGGTTAGAAGTCCATTTCGACGGTTGCCATTAAGAAGTATAAATAGCAGAGAAGGCCCCAGAAAAAGCCCCAGACTCTGATCCAAAAAACCAATTTTATTCTACTTTATTTTTCTTTCCAGTATGTACATTTCTTGTTCTTTACATTTCTATATTTCGAATTTCTGCACTGCACTTCGTTCACAGGAGTAGATTCAGGTAGTTTTGTCGATGTAAACTTCTACGAGGCTGAATTAGATCATTGTAAGTTTTTCATTTTAATGAAATACTTCAATTGTTCTTCATTTGATTGTTGTTTACTTAATTCTCCTAAATCAAGCCACCAGTAAAAGTCCTCCTGATTGAGGTTGAAAGAACTAAAACACAATCGTCTGATAATTGGTTGGCAATTAATTTTCTATAAGGACTGATTTATCCTTGCTGGCACGCTCACAATTACAATAATAACCTTCGAAAGCCAAAAAGCCAACATGTACACTAAGGAATTTTTTTATGTTACATTGGAGTGTTACACTAAAGAATTTTTTTAGAGAGTTACGTTTGAGTGTTTCATTGTGTTGGAAAATGACTTTTAAAACTTTTGAAAAAACCTTATTTTTTGCTAACTTTGAGCATTAATTAAGGTGGGACCCAAGCGTTATTTTTAACGTTTCTAATTGGGTTCATGTTTAATGCCACGTAATGAATAAAACCGTGTATTTGATTGCTCAAAACCATTTCCGGATGAATGAGAATTCAACGTACGTTTTCAGGTTCGTGGAAATGGCATTAGGTGGGTTTCTTACACATTTGTGAAATGTGCTTGTCCCACATTAGAAAAACTTATAGATTTGTGTGGGTTTATATACCTTAGCTTGGAATACTTTTGATGGGCCCCAAGGGGTACCCAAGTTTGTGGAAGGGTGAGGTTATGGGTGAAGTGGGTTAGACCCATTGGACCCAAAACAAAAACCACGCGCGCGTATCGCCGGTCTGTTAGTCGGGCGGGTTGGGCCTGAGCTTGGATGCATGGTGTGAGGTTGGGCTAAAAACATTTGTAATTTATTTATTTATTTTTAATTTTGGTTTCAAAATTCAAAATAAATTGGTCCAAAATTTTTTCTTTCACCCAAACAGATCCTAACCCACTCGAACAGGTTTGAACCTGTTAAATCCTTTCCCAGACAGATCTATAACAGTCTAAACAGATTTTCTATCTGTTGAAATCTGTCCGAACAGTTGCCTATCTGTTGGCACCTGTTCGGAACAACCATCTTTCCTCCGATATAAAGCCTTCCATTCCAACATTTCTGGCATCGAAAATTTTCCAAACTTCTTCCCTTTCTTCTTCTGTTCATCCTCTTTTGCTTCTGCATCTGTTTTTGCATTTATTTTTAGGAAAAAAAAGAGAAAGAGTTATAACATCGTTTGGTTCGCCAGACTTGATTTTATAGTGCTGTAAAATCAAGTATTAGTCATTGTATCTTGGAAAGTAGACGCTGGTTAAAACTCAAAGCACCGGAGTGAGGGCGAAATCTACTTTAAGGAGATTGTGTCCAACACAAGCCTTGACATTAATTTCTGTAAGCATTTAATTCGAAAAATAATTTGTATAATTATTTTATGAATTATTTTATTTTATTGTTTATTTAATTTGTACATTTAATTTACACACACACATCACTGCGGGTATAACAATCTTAAAGTAGATTTATATTTTTATTTATTTGTGTTAGACAGACGGATATTTTGTTCAAAAAATTAAATAGTAGTCATATATTGTTTAATTTCTTAAATAATAGTAATATACTATTTAATGGTTTCTTTGATAACATAGTAGTAAAATACTATTTATCGTTAGAATTTTGTTACAAAATATTATTCTATATATCTTGTGTGTAAATTCTTTTATGTATAAATTTGTGATTGGTGCATTTTTATTTCGTCATAATTATGACAACTGAAATAAACAGTACTGAGACTATTATTACTTAAAACCTCACACCTGTTGTGCCAATAATGACTCCGGCAGTACCAGTAAATCACGGGGAGAAGTTAGCAAAATTCCATGGAAATGATTTTAAAACATGGTAACAAAAGATGATATTTTATCTTACCACATTAAATTTGGCTCACTTCACTCCTGAAAAAGCACCGGCACTGAATGAGGGAGAAATTGACTGGCAAGTGGTTGCCGTAGTCGATGCATAGAAACATGGTGATTTTTTTATGTCGGAATTATATCCTTAATGGGTTGGACAATACACTGTACAATGTGTATAGTGTCAAAAGCACTGCTAAAGAACTGTGAGAATCTCTAGATCATAAATATAAGACAAAGGATGCCGGTACAAAGAAATTTGTTGTCGGCCGTTTTCTGGATTTTAAAATGATAGATTCCAAGACGGTTATTAGCCAAGTTCAAGATCTCCAACTAATTCTTCATGACATAAATGAGGAAGGGATGGTTCTCAGTGAATGTTTCCAAGTAGCGGTAATCATTGAAAAATTGCCACCATCTTGGAAAGAATTCAAGAATTATCTGAAGCATAAGCGCAAGAAGATGAAATTGGAGGAACTGATAGTGCGACTCAGAATTGAGGAGGACAACCGTGGTTCTGACAAGAAGGCAGGAAACCATGTCATGCAGGCTAAAGCAAATGTTGTGAAACATGGATAAGGGTCAAAGTTCAACAACAAAAAGCGGAAGCATGGTGTCAATGGTCCCAAACAAGGATCCACTAGTAAGATCAACAAAGGGATCAACAGCGGGTTCAACAGGAGGTTCAAAGGCAAGTGTTTTGTGTGTGGCAAAGATGGACATCATGCTAAGGATTGTCATGTTCGCAAGAACGGAGGGAGTTCGAGCAAAAATCCAGCACAAGCCAACATAGCCGAGGATTTTTATCTTTCCGATGGAGTGACAGACATCAATCTTGCTGCAGTAATCTCTGAAGCAAATTTGGTGGGCAATCCCAAGGAATGGTGGGTGGATACTGGAGTAACCCGCCATATCTGTGTAGATAAGAAGATGTTCACAACGTACAAAGTGCTGGAAAGTGGGGAACGACTTTTTATGGGAACTCCTCCACTTCAACTGTAGAAGGACAAGAAAAGATTGTGTTGAAAATGACCTCAAGGAAAGAACTAACTCTTAACAATGTACTCCATGTGCCAGAGGTTCGCAAGAATTTGATTTCTGGGTCATTGCTGATCAAGAATGGGTTTAAATTAGTCTTTGAATCTGACAAAGTTGTACATTCCAAGAGTGGAATGTATGTGGGGCGAGGTTATATGAGTGATGGGCATTTCTAGCTCAATGTAAATACTGTTGTACCAAATTTGGCTATTAATAATAAGAACACATCTTCTATATATATTGTTGAGCCTTCTTTTTTATGGCATGGTAGATGTATAGGGAGGGAATATCCGTCGCTGTCCGTACTCCTTTCGTCCAAGCTCCGTGCCTATCCGATCAATCTGAGAATACAACGGCGGTGAGCTACCCAGCGGTGTGTTGCCGGAAAACCCCTCCGACGGTCAAGTTAACATACACTCAGAGAGAGAGAGAGAGAGAGAGAGAGAGAGAGAGAGAAATTCAATCAATATCAAATTGTATCTTCACCAAATGATGTTCCATCCCCAGCATGGGGGGTGCAGTCATGCTTATATGCTTTCTGCGCTCAGCTCTGCACCCATTAGTCTGTTGACATATGAAGCTGCTCTGCCATCTGTCAGCACAAATCCAGCTAACACCACCTAACCAAACCGCCAGACAATGTTAGCGGGAACTAGGCAGCCCGGCGGCATCACCTCGGCCTCATACGACCATGCTGCGTAACGAGTCCTAGGGCTCCACTCGCCGAGCTCCATCACAACCGAGCTTAGTAGCATTCCGGTAGAGCCAAGTTCAAGACAGGTCGAGCCGGTAAACAGAAGGCCTTCCCGCCGAGCTAAACGTGCGAACCATGGAACCCGGGTTGGTAGATGACCATCTCGGCCAAGTAAGCTCGGCCCAAACACGGGGCCTATTCCTTGGCCGAGCAAAACCGACTCTGGCCATGGACAAGCCCAAGTAGCTCGGTCCAAACATGGTCCTGGGCCTCGACCGAGCAAAACGGCCTCTGGTCAAGCCCAAGTTAGCTCAGCCCAAACATGCTCGAACATCACCTGCCTAATTTCTACCACGGTCCAAACCGGCTTATGAATCTCCCTCTCAATTGGCCCTTAATTCCGTCCGCAAAAGCGTGACTGGGATTACATGATCCGACCGGGGTACATTATCCGTTGGTCTTTCCTCCGCAAGATGTTAACCGCGCTAATCCCTATGCTCAGTTTCTAGACTTGCTCAGTCGACGCCTCAACTTGCCATCTTGTCTCTTCAGTACTGACGCCGCCACCATTATGGACACACGTCGACCATTTATTGGCCTCGAGCAGCCAACCCAGCCGTCTCTTCATATTCGAATTTTGGCAGTTCTTTTCTCCTATAAACACGCCACCTGCCCCTTCACATTTTCTTCTTGCTATTTTTCTTCCATTCCTGATGTCCAAACGCCTCAAATGCTGCAGTGCAATCCTTTCTATCAAACACCATTCTTGCTCTGGACTGTCTTCATGCTCGAAGATTTGCCTTTTGCCTCTAAACTGGTAAGTTCTTCGAATCTCTCCATTGTTTTTCATTTGAAACCCACATTTTAGGGCACATCAGCAATAGGTTTTAGGATGTAGCTCCCGCAAAACCACCTCTGCCCCTTCTCTCTCAACTGTTCTTAAACTTCCATGATGAACACACGAGGATCTGGGGCGGACCGGGCTCCAAGTCTTCTTTTGATCCCAAAAAACACCAAAATCGTGCAAGTTGCGAGTTTGCAAAAACTCCTATAGGAACCGAGGTAGCAGAGTACTTGACCGCCTGACCGGGCTAATATCTGGTCCGCTTGAGCGGCCGAGCTTCTGGGTTTACCTTTGTGACCGAGATGGTCTGGCACTCCTTCTAACCGAGCTAAAGTCGAGCTCGTTTTGCACAACCACGCTCCTACTTACACTTACCCTTACTCTTACTGCAGAGTCTTAGTGGACCCGAACCAACATTGAGGCTCTCAACAGCCGAGCAGCCATCAAAAGAAAATTTGCCAAACCAACACTGCCGTGCTAAAACCAGCCGACTTCCCATGGGGCGTTACCGCTTCCTGGTTGACACGCCGGTTGCCCTTGCCGCGTTTCGGAAAGAATATGGTGTCCTCGCAGACGTACATCTTGAGCTCGGTGCCGAGGATACCACACCATGGGGTAGACTGGACGAATGCCCCTTCACCGTGCTATCCATAATCGAGGGTGGTTTACACTTCCCGGTCCAACCTCTAATATGTGAGTTCCTGAGGTGTACCGGGCTAGCGCCAACATAGGTCTCCACCAACACATTCAAAATAATAAATGGTGTGGCCGAGCTAAACAACCGCCTCGGTTTGAACCTTGGGCTAGCCGAGATTCTGCGCCAATACACAATGGGCCGTACAGGCGACGAGCTTCATTATTATTTAAAAATTAGACCGAAAGAAAAACTCATAACCGGCACCTCGGATAAAGATATGCATGACGACGACTTTTTCTGGGTGTCTGGTAATTATGAGACGGCCAACGTGCCCGGCTGGTACATGAGCAAGAACTTCGGTTCAACATATAAGCCGTGCTCACTACTTGGTCAACCTATTTTCCTTCATTGTTCTGTACTAATCCCCTTTTCTTCTTTCCTACTTTGCAGCTATCGAAGCCTTGCAAGCAAACTACTACAATCCGAACGAGGCTGCCATCAGAGCCGCGCTAAGATATAGCCACCGAGACTGCCACGAATTTCTCGGTTACGTACCGAGCTACCGCGACTCGGCTTCCCGCAGAAGTAGAGTCACCGACTTTCTGCGAGCACCGTCTCCACCACCTGATCCAACACTTCCGGACGTGCCCCTAATCTGGCTAACCGAAGCAGAGGAGATGGCCAAATGATGCTGCATCAAAAATCTCATCACCGCCACATCCACCGAGCTGCCGAGCATCCCTACCCGCGCAGCTGCTGCTGGTCAAACAAGTAGGGCCGCGATTGCATTGGCATCAACTGTCGCGGCGCAGACGAGCAAAGACAGCCGCCGAGCCGGGAAAAGGCCTCGGACCGCCGATCCCACAGCCGAGCTCGTTGCGGAGCTAAGCACCAAGCAAGCCGCAGTCGCATCTGAGCCAACACCACCTTGGAAGCCTCAGTTGAAGCACCGGGGTAAGGAGATCCCGGCAAACGCTTCAGTCAAAGGCGACAAGGAACACCTCCTAGCCTTCGATCTGACCAAAGCCCTCCTCCTGCCGAACGACGTGACCGGCAGGGACCACGTGCCTAACACCCGACTCGTGAAGTCCTTGGTTAAGTCTATGACCCGGGTAAGAATTTCGCATGCTTTATTCAAAGTTTTCCAAGTGTTTGCACGATTGGCTTTCTTTATTCAAAATCTCTTCTTGCAGGCCATCCAGAAACAACATCTAGTGATGGAGCGGATTCATAGACTCCGGTAGAAGGCGACCGACGCTGCTAGCCAGGTTGAGCACCTTCAAACCGAGCTGGGGCGGTCGAAGGCTTCCTTAGAGATTGCAAATACTGATAACTCCAAACTGCTCGGCTAACTTGGAGCCGTTGAGAAGGAACGGGATGCTCTCCAGGCCGAGCTGGATGCGTTAAAGCAAGCGAGAAATGATGAACTGGATGAGGCAAACAACGAAGGTTTCAAGGAGGCCGAGAAAAGCTACACCAAGCAAGTCGAGGCCACCAAAGACATTTTCTTCAAGTCCAGCTGGAAGGCTACTTGCGAACAGCCAGACCAAGGATTTGGAATCGACGTGTTTACCTCTCCCCCTGCTCCTTTCTATCGGCCTATATGGTGTCGTATACAAATGATGTCTTCAGTGCATTGCAAGCCGAGGCCGAGGAAGAAGGCGGGGAAAATGCTGAGGAGGATGCCAAGGGAGCACACCCCCCGAAGGAGGCTGGCCAGGTTGAGTCCGGCGCCCGAGAAACCACAACCACAGTTGACCTAGAGGCAGCTACAACCGGGGATGACTTCGCTGACCTTTCCCCCTTAGTTTAGTTTTTGAAAAATTGCCACCATCTTGGAAAGAATTCAAGAATTATCTGAAGCATAAGCGCAAGAAGATGAAATTGGAGGAACTGATAGTGCGACTCAAAATTGAGGAGGACAACCGTGGTTCTGACAAGAAGGCAGGAAACCATGTCATGCAGGCTAAAGCAAATGTTGTGAAACATGGATAAGGGTCAAAGTTCAACAACAAAAAGCGGAAGCATGGTGTCAATGGTCCCAAACAAGGATCCACTAGTAAGATCAACAAAGGGATCAACAGCGGGTTCAACAGGAGGTTCAAAGGCAAGTGTTTTGTGTGTGGCAAAGATGGACATCATGCTAAGGATTGTCATGTTCGCAAGAACGGAGGGAGTTCGAGCAAAAATCCAGCACAAGCCAACATAGCCGAGGATTTTTATCTTTCCGATGGAGTGACAGACATCAATCTTGCTGCAGTAATCTCTGAAGCAAATTTGGTGGGCAATCCCAAGGAATGGTGGGTAGATACTAGAGTAACCCGCCATATCTGTGTAGATAAGAAGATGTTCACAACGTACAAAGTGCTGGAAAGTGGGGAACGACTTTTTATGGGAACTCCTCCACTTCAACTGTAGAAGGACAAGAAAAGATTGTGTTGAAAATGACCTCGAGGAAAGAACTAACTCTTAACAATGTACTCCATATGCCAGAGGTTCGCAAGAATTTGATTTCTGGGTCATTGCTGATCAAGAATGGGTTTAAATTAGTCTTTGAATCTGACAAAGTTGTACATTCCAAGAGTGGAATGTATGTGGGGCAAGGTTATATGAGTGATGGGCATTTCCAGCTCAATGTAAATACTGTTGTACCAAATTTGGCTATTAATAATAAGAACACATCTTCTATATATATTGCTGAGCCTTCTTTTTTATGGCATGGTAGACGTACGGGGAGGGAAAATCCGTCGTTGTCCGTACTCCTTTCGTCCAAGCTCCGCGCCTATCCGATCAACCTGAGAATACAACGGCGGTGAGCTACCCAGCGGTGTGTTGCCAGAAAACCCCTCCGACGATCAAGTTAGCATACACTCAGAGAGAGAGAGAGAGAGAGAGAGAAATTCAATCAATATCAAATTGTATCTTCACCAAATGATGTTCCATCCCCAGCATGGGGGGTGCAGTCATGCTTATATGCTTTCTGCGCTCAGCTCTGCACCCATTAGTCTGTTGACATATGAAGCTGCTCTGCCATCTGTCAGCACAAATCCAGCTAACACCACCTAACTAAACCGCCAGACAACGTTAGCGGGAACTAGGCAGCCCGGCGGCATCACCTCGGCCTCATACGACCGTCCTGCGTAACGAATCCGAGGGCTCCACTCGCCGAGCTCCATCACAACCGAGCTTAGTAGCATTCCGATAGAGCCAAGTTCAAGACAGGTCGAGCCGGTAAACAGAAGGCCTTCCCGCCGAGCTAAACGTGCGAACCATGGAACCCGGGTTGGCAGACGACCATCTCGGCCAAGTAAGCTCGGCCCAAACACGGGGCTTGATCCTTGGCCGAGCAAAATCGACTCTGGCCGTGGACAAGCCCAAGTAGCTCGGTCCAAACATGGTCCTGGGCCTCGACCGAGCAAAATCGCCTCTGGTCAAGCCCAAGTTAGCTCGGCCTAAACATGCTCGAACATCACCTGCCCGGCTTCTACCATGGTCCAAACCGGCTTATGAATCTCCCTCTCAATTGCCCCTTAATTCCGTCCGCAAAAACGTGACTGGGATTACATGATCCGACCGGGGTACATTCTCCGTTCGTCTTTCCTCCGCAAGATGTTAACCGCGCTAATCCCTATGCTCGGTTTCTAGACTTGCTCAGTCGACGCCTCAACTTGCCATCTTGTCCCTTCAGTACTGACGCCGCCGCCATTATGGACACGTGTCGATCATTTATTGGCCTCGAGCAGCCAACCCAGCCGTCTCTTCATATTCGAATTTTGGCGGTTCTTTTCTCCTATAAACACGCCACCTGCCCCTTCACATTTTCTTCTTACTATTTTTCTTCCATTCCTGACGTCCAAATCTAGACGACCCAACGCTGCAGTGCCCTCCCCTCTATCAAGCACCATTCTTGCTCTCGACTGCGTTTGTGCTCGAAGATTCGCCTTTTGCCTCTAAACTGGTAAGTTCTTTGAATCTCTCCGTTGTTTTTCATTTGAAACCCACATTTTAGGGCACATCAGCAATAGGTTTTAGGATGTAGCTCCCCCAAAACCACCCCTGCCCCTTCTCTCTCAACTGTTCTTAAACTTCCATGATGAACACACGAGGATCTGGGGCGGACCGGGCTCCAAGTCTTCTTTTGATCCCAAAAAACACCAAAACCGAGCAAGTTGCGAGTTTACAAAAACTCCTAGAGGAACCGAGGTAGCAGAGTACTTGACCGACTGACCGGGCTAATATCTGGTCCGCTTGAGTGGCCGAGCTTCTGGGTTTACCTTTGTGACCGAGATGGTCTAGCACTCCTTCTAACCGAGCTAAAGTCGAGCTCGTTTTGCGCAACCACGCTCCCACTTACACTTACCCTTACTCTTACTGCAGAGTCTTAGTGGACCCAAACCAACACTGAGGCTCTCAACAGCCGAGCAGCCATCAAACGAAAATTTGCCAGACCAACACTGCCGTGCTAAAACCAGCTGACTTCCCATGGGGCATTACCGCTTCCTGGTTGACACGCCGGTTGCCCTTGCCGCGTTCCGGAAAGAATATGGTGTCCCCGCAGACGTACATCTCGAGCTCGGCGCCGAGAATACCACACCATGGGGTAGACTGGACGAATGCCCCTTCACCGTGCTATTCATAATCGAGGGTGGTTTACGCTTCCCGGTTCAACCTCTAATATGTGAGTTCCTAAGGCGTATCAGGCTAGCGCCAACATAGGTCTCCACTAACACATTCAGAATAATAAACGGTGTGGCCGAGCTAAACAACCGGCTCGGTTTGAACCTTAGGCTAGTCGAGATTCTGCGCCAATACACAATGGGCCGTACAGGCGACGGGCTTCATTATTATTTAAAAATTAGACCGAAAGAAAAACTCATAACCGGCACCCCGGATAAAGATATGCATGACGATGACTTTTTCTGGGTGTCTGGTAATTGTGAGACGGCCGACGTGCCCGGCTGGTACATCAGCAAGAACTTCGATTCAACATGTAAGCCGTGCTCACTACTTGGTCAACCTATTTTCCTTCATTGTTCTGTACTAATGCCCTTTTCTTCTTTCCTACTTTGCAGCTATCGAAGCCTTACAAGCAAACTACTACAATCCGAACGAGGCTGCCATCAGAGCCGCGCTGAGGTATAGCCACCGAGACTGCCACGAACTTCTCGGTTACGTACCGAGCTACCGCTACTCGGTTCCCCGCAGAAGTAGAGTCACCAACTTTCTCCGAGCACCGTCTCCACCACCCGATCCAACACTTCCGGACGTGCCCCTAATCCGGCTGACCGAAGCAGAGGAGATGGCCAAACGACGCTACATCAAAAATCTCATCACCGCCACATCCACCGAGCTGCCGAGTATCCCTACCCACGCAGCTGTTGCTGGTCAAACAAGTGGGGCCGCAATTGCGTTGGCATCAACTGTCGCGGTGCAGACGAGCAAAGACAGCCGCCGAGCCGGGAAAAGGCCTCAGACCGCTGATCCCACAGCCGAGCTCGTTGCGGAGCTGAGCACCAAGCAAGCCGCAGTTGCATCTGAGCAAACACCACCTTGGAAGCCTCAGTTGAAGCACCGGGGTAAGGAGATCCCGGCAAACGCTTTGGTCAAAGGCAACAAGGAACACCTCCTAGCCTTCGATCTGACCAAAGCCCTCCTCCTACCGAATGACGTGACCGGCAGGGACCACGTGCCTGACACCCGGCTCGTGAAGTCCTTGGTCAAGTCTATGACCCGAGTAAGAATTCCGTATGCTTTATTCAAATTTTTCCAAGTGTTTGCACGATTGGCTTTCTTTATTCAAAATCTCTTCTTGCAGGCCATCCAGAAACAACATCTGGTGGTAGAGCAGATTCATAGACTCTGGCAGAAGGCGACCGATGCTGCCAGCCAGGTTGAGCACCTTCAAATCGAGCTGGGGCGGTCGAAGGCTTCCTTAGAGATTGCAAATACTGATAACTCCAACTGCTCGGCTAACTTGGAGCCATTGAGAAGGAACGGGATGCTCTCCAGGCTGAGCTGGATGCGTTAAAGCAAGCAAGAAAGGATGAACTGGATGAGGCAAACAACGAAGGTTTCAAGGACGCTGAGGAAAGCTACACCAAGCAAGTCGAGGCCACCAAGGACATTTTCTTTAAGTCCAGCTGGAAGGCTACTTGCGAACAACTCAACCAAGGATTTGGAATCGACGTGTTTACCTCTCCCCCTGCTGCCTTTCTGTTGGCTTATATGGTGCCGTATGCAAATGATGTCTTCAGTGCATTGCAAGCCGAGGCCGAGGAAGAAGGCGGGGAAAATGCTAAGGAGAATGCCAAGGGAGCACACCCCCCGAAGGAGGCTGGCCAGGTTGAGTCCGGCACCCGAGAAACCACAACCACAGTTGACCTAAAGGCAGCTGCAACCGGGGATGACTTCGCTGACCTTTCCCCGTTAGTTTAGTTTTATTTATTTATTTATTTATTTATTTTTGAAGAATGTAACCGGGCTGCCTACCCCACCTTATGTAATTCAATTTATCATCAATGAAAAGTTTTGATTTTGTTAATTGTTGCACTGCTTGTTGGACTATGTTTCATCATCTCGGCAGGAACCTTTAAGCAAAACGTCAACTACTTTAGCCGGGATAAAGCACCTCGGCTAAATCTTTTGAGTTGGGCAACTCACCAACCCCTTTAGCCGGGACAAAGCATCTTGGCTAAAGCCTTGAGCAAATCATACACCTCATCTAGCCGAGATAAACCATCTCGGCTAATACCTAGTTGAGTAAATCATCAACTTATTCAACTGGAGTAAAACATCTCGATTGAAACCATAGAGTTGAGTAAATCATCAACTCATTTAACCAGAGTAAAATATCTCGGTTGAAACTACAGAGTTGAGTAAATCATCAACTCATTTAACCGGAGTAAAACATCTCGGTTGAAACCGCAAAGTTGAGTAAATCATCAACTCATTTAACCGGAGTAAAACATCTCGGTTGAAACCGCAGAGTTGAGTAAATCATCAACTCATTTACCCGGAGTAAACATCTCAGTTAAAACCACGGAGTTGAGTAAACCACCAACTCATTCAACCGGAGTAAAACATCTCAGTTGAAACCACAGAGTAGGCATCGAAAACAACAAAAATGCTTCAGCAAAGATAAGTCACTTCTATTACATTTGACAAAAAGAGTGTTACATTCGGAAGTGTGGGGAAAACAAATCCTTCCTCAAAAAATTACATAAGAACGAAAAATACTCAAAATAGTACAGTTTGAGGTTAGCCGCATTCCATGGTCGGGTTATGCCTTTGCCATCCAAATCCTCTAAATGGTATGTCCCCTTGCCCGCCAGACCGGTTACCTTGTAAGGCCCTTCCCAGTTTGCCCCTAGATTGCCTTTGCCTGGCACCAGTTTGTTGCCCATGACCTTCCTTAAAACCCAGTCACCCACTTTAAACGGTCGAGGGTGCACAGTTTTGTTGTATTTCCTGGACAGTTCTTGTTGGTATGTGGGCACGTGGATCAAAGCTCTTTCACGGCGCTCATCAGCTAGGTCCAATTCCGGGGCAACTGCTTCAGAGTTGAATTCGGGCTCAAAATTTTCACTGCGGATGGTGTGCATGCCGATTTCCAATAGAATGACCCCCTCCATGCCGTACGCCAGGGCGAAAGGGGTTTCCCCGGTGGATCACCTCGGGGTCGTCCGATATGCCCAAAGGACACTTGAGAGTTCCTCGGCCCATTTTCCTTTGGCTTTCTCTAGTCTTTTCTTCAACCCATCAAGAATGGTCTTGTTTGACGCTTCGGCTTGGCCGTTGGACTGCAGGTAAGCCGGAGTGGAGTTGCAGAATTCGATCTTCAATTCCTCACAAAATCCTCTGAATAAGCGCCCGTTAAACTGGGTGCCATTATCAGAAATCAAAATCTTGGGGACGCCAAACCGCATTACTACATTTTTCCAAACAAACCGTTTGACATCTTTCTCCTTGATAGTTGCTAGGGGCTCAGCTTCAACCCATTTGGTGAAGTAATCCGTAGCGGCAATGAAGAACTTTCAGTTGCCAGGTGCCATTGGGAGTGGTCCCACTATGTCCAACCCCCACATTGCAAAAGGCCAAGGGCTTGTGAGGGGAAGAAGTTCTCTGGCTGGCTGGTGAATTTTGTGGGCAAACTTCTGGCACTTCTCACATTTTTTAACATATTTCTGAGCGTCTGTTTGCATGCACGGCCACCAATATCCTTGCGAGATAGCTCGGTAGGCCAACGATCTTCCCCCAATGTGGCTTCTGCATATGCCTTCGTGAATCTCGTATAGGAAAGCTTCCACGCTGTTTGGATGTACGCACTTGAGGTACGGACCGGTGACTCACTTTTTGTATGAAACGCTAGATGAAGAGAGCCAAAATCGCTCCGACTTCACCCGGACTTTATGCGCTGCCTTTTTGTCAACCGGAAGGGTCCGTTCTTTCAGGAAAAGAATAATAGGGTCCATTCAAGAAGGGCCAAGCTTGGTGCAGAGTACCTTTGTCCGCTCGGGTTTCTCAATACGAGGCCTTGGAAGAAACTCAATGAGGAGAGGATTGGGGGATGAACGGTCGACCATGGAAGCTAGGCCAGCTAACTCGTCCGCGTGGATGTTATCTTCACGACCGATTTGTTGGACCCTTATTGCTTGGAATCGCTTGATGTGTTCTCTTACCAAAACTTGGTACTTGGCCATTCTGTCATCTTTGGCTTCGTAGACCTCAGACACTTGGTTAACAACTAGTTGGGAGTCACTGTAAAGCATCAGCTCAGATGCGCACAACTGAAGCGCACTCTTAAGCCCGGCCAATTGCGCCTCGTACTCAGCCTCGTTATTAGACGCAAGGAATCCGAGTGTGATGGAGTGTTCGATGGTCAGACCATCTGGTGAGATCAAAACTATGCCCAGCCCAGCACCGTGACGATTTGAGGCTCCATCTACAAAAAGTTTCCACATTTCACTGACGAAGAGCTTCCAACACTCTGAGGGGTCCTGGGAGGCTTGAAGGTTGATGGGATCACGGTCGCTTGGCTGTTCAGTTTTTGGTTTACTGTTGTTCGGTTCCATTTTATCCCCCCTCAGCGATGCGGCGCTGGACCCAACAGGTTGGTCTGTTATGCCCAAGTTCATCGTCGCATTGCCGGGCTGCGGTACTATTCCGATAGGAGGTTCTATGGACGGGTGCGCAAGTTTCGCATCACCACCATCACCCCGTAGTGCAATTTTCGTCGAGCTTTCATTGGCCTCCTCGGCCACCGTGGCGAGATCCACTGGGCATACTGGATGAATTCCAGGCGAGAATTCAGCAACAAAATCGGCCAATGCTTATGCTTTTATGGCAGTTCGGGGTTGGAACTTGATGTCGAATTGTCCCAACTCGACCGCCCACTTGAGGATTCGACCGGAGAAATTTGCCTGCTCGAACAAGGCTTTGAGGGGGAACTCGGTTAACACGACGATTGTGTGAGCATGAAAGTAGTGTGCCAATTTCCTAGAGGCCATCATCAACGCCAATTCAAGCTTTTCTAGTGGCAAGTACCTCGACTTTGCCGGTAGCAAGGTTTTGCTCATGTAAAAGATAGGGAAATGCTGGATACCCTCTGATCGGACAAGCACCGCACTAACTGCATGCTGAGAAACTGCCAGATATAGGTAGAGTTCTTCGCCAGGCTTGAGCGTCACCAATAATGGTGCAAAAGACAAATATGCCTTCAGCTCGGCCAAAGCCTTATCACATTCCTCGTCCCATGAAAACTAGGATTTCAAGGCACGAAAGAAAGGGCGGCAGCGATCTGATGGCCAGCTTATGAATCAGTTAAGCACGGCTGCCATACCGGCAAGATGCTACACGTCCTTTGCCGAGTTGGGCTGCTTCAATTCCTGTACAGCTTTGATTTGTGTGGGGTCCGCTTCGATGCCTCGGTTTGTGACTAGGAAGCCTAGGAATTTCCCGGATCCCATGCCGAAGGCACACTTTGACGGATTCAGGCGTAGCTTGTGCTGTTTAAGAATGGCGAACATCTCGGCTAGGTTGGACAAGTGGTCAGCCGGCTGCCTACTTTTGATCACCATGTCATCGATGTAAGCCTCCATCGTCCGGCCGAGCAGTGGAGCGAACATTTTGGTCACCATCCTTTGGAAAGTTGCCCCAGCGTTCTTCAAACCAAAATGCATAACTCGATAGCAGAATAGCCCCCTTGGGGTAGTGAAAGAGGTTATAACCGCGATAGGCGTCCAAGAAACTGAGCCTGTTATGCCTGGCCAGAAGGTCCACTAGCTGGTCTATTCTGGGTAGAGGAAAGCTATCTTCCAGGCAAGCCTGGTTGACCATCTTGTAATCAACGCAAACTCGCCACTTCCCATTTTTCTTGGGTACTACGACCGTGTTTGAAACCCACCGAGGGTAGTGCACTTCCTGGATAACCCGTGCTTCTAGTAGGTTCCTTACCTCCTCCGTGGCTACCTCGACGTAATAAAGAGCCGATCTCCTCGTTCTTTGAATGACAGGCTGTGCATCAAGGAAAACATTGAGTTGGTGACAAATAAAGCTCGGATCGATGCCAGGCATGTCATATGGCGTCCATACGAAGACTTCGATATTCGCTATCAAGAACTCTACCATCTTGGTTCGTTCTTGGGTGGTCAGGCTGGATCCTAGCAAAAAGAACTTGTTTGGACTTTCCGTGTCGATCTGTACTTCTACCAGCTCTTCAACAGCTTTGTCCTCGACCTTGGTGCCCACGTCATCAAGGACACTCTGGTTTTTTGGGCCTTCAATCATTTGCACGAAGCCTTTGGCAGCTCGGCTCCCATTCACTGCCACGAAACATTGCTTCGACATGACTTGATCGCCCCAAATTTCCTCAACTTTCCCTATAGTCGAGGGGAATCTCATAACTTGGTGATAGGTTGACGCTACCGCCTGCATGGCATGAAGCCATCCCTTACCGAGGATCAGATTATAAGTGGACGTCACCTTCAATACCCAGAACTCTACCTGCTTGACCACGGATCCCGCTTTGACCGGTAAGATGATCTTTTCGATAAGCCACTCCGGTTGTGAGTTGAAACCAACCAGTGGCGAACTTGCCGGCACCAAGTCTGTATCCCGGAGTTTGAGTTGCTTGAACGCGTCGTAGTACATAATTTCAACCGAGCTTCCTTGGTCAATCAAGATGCGCTTGACATCGAAGTCTCTGACACGGAGGGTGACTACCAGGGCATCGTTGTGCGGCGTTTGAATACGCTCTAGGTCCTTAGATGAGGAACTAATCACATATTTCTTCTCAGTCTTCCCCCTTTTGATTGCGAGCTGGACTAACAAAACTTCCCTCATATGTTCTGCCTTTTTTATCATTCCCCGGAGCTCACATACACGCACCGGCTCCACTATGTCTTGGATCACATCGACCACTCCTTCAGGGGGCGCCTCTAAGTCATCCAGTCCATTCGGATCAGCCGGGGTGGGATGCGCGGCCTTAATGCCCCCATCAATGTAAAGGTCTAAGTGACCGGCTGCGACTAACTCCTCCAAGTGTTGCTTCAAAGGCAAACAATCCTCTGTCCGGTGTCCGCGCTCCCTGTGATATGTGCAGCGATACCGCAGATTGAAGCCCTTTTGTGCATTGCCTAGCTTAGCAAGAAACCGGACGTAATCCTCGTCACGGATTTTGCTAAGTATGCGATAGATTGGAATCTTAAATACCATGGTGATGCCTGTCCGAGTGTTCAACCTTCTATTGGCATCAGTCGCGTCATCGCGGGGATATTCTGCTCGGTCGTTTCGACGACCTCTACCCCGGTTTCGATGATTTGGTCCAAGGTTAGATTCCCCGGCACGATTATTTGAACGGTGTGTCTCCTGTCCGACCGCGTGTACCTTGCCAGCCGCCCTTTTGTCTGTTGCCACTAGAGTTGTCTTCACGGTGGAGGCCACCACATCATCCTCTACTCGGAGGTGTTCATTGATGCGCTGCATTAGTTGCCCCATGGATATCGGCTAGTTCATTGTAAGTGAGTCCCTCAGCCTATGTCCGACCCGGAGACCGCGCTTATATTAGGTGATTGCCAAGATGATCGAGCAATCTAAAATCTCATTGAAGGTTTCCCAGTATTTGGAGTTATATACCTTGAGGGTGTCGCTCGACTCCTTCTTGACACTGAGAAGGTGGTCCACCTCCTTTGGCATTTTGGTGTTGGTCTTGAAATGAGTCACGAATGCTTCCGCCAACTGCTTCCATCTTTCGATGCTCTCCTCCGGCAGCCTCTCAAACCATTTCAAGCCCAACTCGCCCAAAGTTGACGGGAAAATAAGGCACATAAGAGCATCATTACGCCTATGTCCGGCCATGACCTGCCGAAAGTGGCTTACATGCATGTATGGATAGGTCTTTCCGTCATAAAGCGTAAACTTGGGTTGGTGAAAGCCCGCTGGGAGCAGAGTGGTTTCTATCTCAAAAGAGAAGGGGGTGGCGTTCAGCCTCGCCAAATTTGTGTCTAGAGGGACAGGCACGGCTAGGCGAGGTGGTGGCATTATGACCTCCTCGCTGGCGTGACCCCCATAAGATAGCCGCTGGAACATCGGCACCCTTTGAGCCTCTCGTCGGCGAGCCCGTTCCTTCAAAACAACCCGCAAGTTCTTTGAGCGAACGGAGTAGGAATATCTCGTCGTCGTCGCCGGACGCGAGGGATGTTAGGTACTATCTTGTGTGCTAGATTTCTCTACAGGCGCATCTGAATCTCCAACCCTATAACTTCTAGTGATAGAAAGGGAGAGCGTGTGTCATTGACTCTGGCTACCTGAACGGCGTGGTTGGGTGCACTCACTATGGTCTCCCACTCCAGCAACACCCTTCCCCTTGACCTGCTGTTTGAGTGCTTCTATCTCCGTCGCCATTCTACGGATGATGGTGTCTTGGTCCCTTAACATGCGCTCCAGACGTCTAGCGTGCGATTCTCTGCGCCGCCGGTGTCCGTCTGGGCTCTGAGAGAGACCTAAACTTCTAGCGCGCTTATCTCACGCATCTCTTGGAAGTCCTCCTGGGGAAGTTTCTAGGTCCGCCATGTTCTGAACGGTGGGGAGTCCATCTCTCCGTCTGACTGACTCCGGCGTAACACAATTAATGGCAGACAACGATATTTCGTCATTGTTCGCCATGGAAGGTGATCGGATGAGCTTAGAGGACAAGGTTGTGTCTGCAAAGCTTTCCCACGAACGGCGCCAATTATACGGGGAGGGAATATCTGTCGCTGTCTGTACTCCTTTCATCCAAGCTCCGTGCCTATCCGATCAACCTGAGAATACAACGGCGATGAGCTACCCGGCGGTGTGTTGTCAGAAAACCCCTCCGACGGTCAAGTTAGCATACACTCAGAGAGAGAGAGCGAGAGAGAGAAATTCAATCAATATCAAATTGTATCTTCACAAAATGATGTTCCATCCCCAGCATGGGGGGCACAGTCATGCTTATATACTTTCTGCGCTCAGCTCTGCACCCATTAGTCTGTTGACACATGGAGCTGCTCTCCCATCTGTCAACACAAATCCAGCTAACACCACCTAAACAAACCGCCAGACAACGTTAGCAGGAACTAGGCAGCCCGGCAGCATCACCTCGGCCTCATACGACCGCGCTGCGTAACGAGTCCGAGGGCTCCACTCGCCGAGCTCCATCACAACCGAGCTTAGTAGCATTTCGGCAGAGCCGAGTTCAAGACAGGCGAGCCGGTAAACAGAAGGCCTTCCTGCCGAGCTAAACGTGCGAACCATGAAACCCGGGTTAGCAGACGACCATCTCGGCCAAGTAAGCTCAGCCCAAACACGGGGCCTGATCCTTGGCCGAGCAAAACTGACTCTGGCCATAGACAAGCCCAAGTAGCTCGGTCCAAACATGGTCTTGGGCCTCGACCGAGCAAAACCGCCTCTGGTCAAGCCCAAGTTAGCTCGGCCCAAACATGCTCGAACATCACCTGCCCGACTTCTACCACGGTCCAAACCGGCTTATGAATCTCCCTCTCAGTAGATTAGGACATGTTAATTTTAATTCTTTGCGTAGACTTGTTGCTTTAGAATGTTTACCAAACTTAGAATTTGATCCTAATCATAAATGTGAGATTTGCGTTGAGGCAAAACTCATTAAGGCATCATTTAATAAAGTTAAAAGAAGTACTGAACCTCTAAGTTTAATTCACACAGATATCTGTGATTTAAAATTTGTTCAAACTAGAGGAGGTAAGAAGTACTTTATTACTTTTATTGATGATTACACTCGATATTGCTATGTTTACTTATTGAGAAGTAAAGATGAAGTCGTAGAAGCTTTTAGGCAATATAAACTTGAGGTTGAAAATCAACTTGGCAAAACTATAAAGATAGTGAGGAGTGATAGAGGCGGTGAGTATGATGCACCATTTGAAGAATTTTGTTCTGAACATGGTATCATTTACCAAACCACTGCACCTTATTCTCCTCAGTCAAATGGATTTACTGAAAGAAAGAATCGAATTCTTAAAGAGATGATGAATGCCATGTTGATTAGTTCAGAGTTACCTCTGAACTTGTGGGGGGGCGATTTTGTCTGCTAACATTATCCTTAACAGGGTACCGCACAAGAAACTCAATCAAACACCTTATGAATTATGGAAAGGTAGATGACCTACCTATAATTACCTCAAAGTGTGGGGGTGTTTGGCCAAGCTGGCAATCCCTAGTCCCCAAACGACTAAGATAGGACTAAAAATCGTTGATTGTGTGTTCATTGGTTATGCAATTAATAGTAGTGCATACAGATTTTTAGTTTATAGATATGAAAATCCTGATATGCATGTAAACACTATTATTGAGTCAAGGAATGCATCATTTTTTGAACACATTTTTAAATGCAAGGAAACTGAATACAAGTTCAAATAAAAGAACTTTTGATACTGCTATGGGTAGCAGTGAAGACCACAATGATAATGAAGCAGATGAACCTAGACGAAGCAAGAGGGCTAGGATCTCTAAATCTTTTGGTCCAGATTTTCTGACATACCTGTTAGAAAATGAGCCTCAAAACTTCAAGTCAACAGTGTCAAGTTCTGAAGCTCCATTGTGGAGAGAGGCTGTGAATAGTAAAATTGAATCAATATTGCAAAATCATACTTGGGAACTGGTGGATCTTCCACCAGGGTGTAAATCTCTTGGATATAAGTGGATATTCAAGAGAAAAATGAAACCAGATGGTTCAATAGATAAATACAAGGCTAGGCTTGTTGTTAAGGGATACAGGCAGAATGAAGGCATTGATTATTTTGACACATGTTCACCAGTAACAAGAATAACATCTATTTGCATGTTGATTGCGATTGCAGCTTTGTATAACCTGGAAATACATCAAATGAATGTTAAAACAGCCTTTTTGAATGGTGAGTTAGATGAAGAAATCTATATGGAGCAACTGGAAGGGTTTCAAGTTCCCGCCCAAGAGAAAAAGGTTTGTAAACTTGTCAAATCCCTTTATGGATTAAAACAAGCCCCGAAACAATGGCATGAAAAATTTGATCACGCTATGCTTTCGGATGGTTTTAAGATAAACGAATGTGACAAATGCGTCTATGTTAAAAGCACAAGTAAAGGCTATGTCATAATTTGTCTTTATGTGGATGACATGCACATTATTGGAAGCAATAATGACATGATTAAATCCACAAAGAAAATGTTGAACAAAAGTTTGACATGAAAGATCTGGGAGTAGCAGATGTAATTCTAGGAATAAAAATTACTAAAACAATTGAAGGATATGCTTTTTCTCAATCTCACTATGTTGAGAAAATTCTGGAGAAATTTGGAAAGCATGACGACTGTCCTGCTAAAAACCTGTTGACATTAGTCTTCATTTGTCAAAAAATACAGGTGCATGCATATCACAATTAGAGTACTCTTGGATAATCGAAAACTTGATGCACTTAATGAATTGTACTAGGCCAGATATAGCCTATGCTGTAAGCAAATTGAGTAGGTACACAAGTAATCTAGGGTTTGATCATTGGAAAGCGATAACTAGGGTACTTAGGTATCTAAGACATACCCAAAACTATGGCTTACGTTATACCAAATATCCAGCAGTGCTCGAGGGGTACAGTGATGCAAATTGGATATCGGATACTAAGACTCAAAATCCACTAGTGGATACATCTTTGCCCTCGAAGGTGCTACAGTCTCTTGGAAATCTTCCAAGCAGACATGTATAACAAGGTCGACAATGGAATTTGAGTCTATCGCATTAGATAAAATAGGAGAAGAAGTAGAATGGCTTCGTAATTTCTTAGAAGACATTCCAATGTGGTATAAACCTGTGCTAGCTATATGCATTCATTGTGATAGTAAAACAGCAATAGGACGGGCACAAAATCATATGTATAACGGTAAGTCTCGACACATTCGTCAAAGACATAATCCCGTTAGGCATTTGCTCTCACATGAAATAATTTCCATGGAATATGTAAAGTCAAAGGAGAATATTGCGGATCCATTGACTAAAGGGCTAGCCAGAGAACAAGTGTACTGTTTATCGAGGGAAGTGAGATTAAAGCCTATTACTTAAAAGTCTCCATAATGGCAACCCAACCTAGTTGACTGGAGGTCCCAAGATTTGGATTCAAAAGGACAACTGAATTATGAATGACTTCACGTATCATTAAGGAGGTTTACTCTTACCCATTTCTATGATAAGAAGAGTGATACTTGCAGCGTTAGTAGGATAAGCTTTGCTTTTAATGATTCTTATATTTTGGACATCCAAGTGGGGTATAGCAGGATACTCTTAATAAGAAGCCACCTATATGAGTGTGAACTGGGTCGGTTTTATGAGAATTGAGAAGGCTAAATTCTCTAGAGCACTCATGAATTACCAGGCGTTGTTTAGGGCCAAAATGAACACAACCATAAGAACCAAACTGTGTTTACGGATACACTATGCGTAGTCTATTGTCTTGACTTACACAAACAGCTGAACAGTTTAAGGCATCGCGTCCACTGGTTAGCCAGTAAGTTCGATAGGCTTTCACTAGAGGAGGTTCAAAGCCAAAAGCTACCTATCTCGATATGGTGTATCTTCTTAATGTACTCTTTCTTTGTCTGCATTTTGTTGCATGTCCGTTATCATGAATTCCATTCATGTGGGGGATTGTTGGAAAATGGCTTTTGAAACTTTTGAAAAAACCTTATTTTTTGCTAACTTTGAGCATTAATTAAGGTGGGACCCAAGCGTTATTTTTAATGTTTTTAATTGGGTTAATGTTTAATGCCACGTAGTGAATAAAATTGTGTATTTGGTTGCTCAAAACCATTTCCGGATGAATGAGAATTCAACACGCGTTTTCGGGTTTGTGGAAATGGCTTTAGGTGAGTTTCTTACACATTTGTGAAATGGCTTGTCCCACATTGGAAAGACTTATGGATTTGTGTGGATTTATATACCTTAACTTGGGATACTTGGGATGGGCCCCAAAGAGTACCTAAGGTTGTGGAAGGATGAGGTTATAAGTGAAGTGGGCTAGACTTATTGGACCCAAAACAAAAACCACACGTGCCCGCCGCCACTGCTAGCCGTCCGGTCGGTCGGGCGGGCTGGGCCTGGGCTTGGGCTTGGGCTTGGGCTTAGGCTTGGGCTTGGATACGTGGTGTGAGGTTGGGTTGGGCTTGTCCGGCCCAATACTTATTTTTTTGGGCCAAAAACATTTGTTATTTATTTATTTATTTTTAATTTTGGCTTAGGCTCGTATGCGTAGTATGAGGTTGGGTTGGGCTTGTCTGGCCCAATACTTATCTTTTTGGAAAAAAAACATTTGTAATTTATTTTTAATTTTGGTTTCAAAATTCAAAATAAATTGGTCCAAAATTTTTTCCTTCACCCAAACAGATCATAACCCACCCGAATAGGTTTGAACCTGTTGATTCCTTTCCCGGACAGATCTGTAACTGTCTAAACAGTCCAAAAATATTTTCTATCTGTTGAAATCTGTTCGAACAGTTGCTTATCTGTTGGCACCTGTTTGGAACAGCCATATTTCCTTTTATATAAAGCCTGCCATTCCAGCATTTCTAGCATCGAAAATTTTCCAGACTTCTTTCCTTTCTTCTTCTATTCGTCTTCCTTTGCTCCTGCATCTGTTTATGCATTTAATTTTAGGAAAAGAAAGAGAAAGAGTTACAACATCGTTTGGTTCACCAGACTTGATTTTATAGTGCTGTAAAATCAAGTATTAGTCGTTGCATCCTGAGAAGTAGATGCCGATTAAAACTCGAAGCACCGGAACGAGGGCGAAATCTACTTTAAGGAGATTGTGTCTAACACAAGTCTTGACATTAATTTCTGTAAGCGTTTAATTCAGAAAATAATTTATATAATTAATTTATGAATTATTTTATTTTATTGTTTATTTAATTTATACATTTAATTTACACACATACACACTACTTTGGGTATAACACATTGGTGCGTTACAGATTGAAATTATATATTTGCTCAAACGTTATTAAGGAGTTTTTGTACTCCTAAAATATTTGAAGAATCCCACATTATTTTGGAATGTTTGAAGAATCTCATATTTCAAGTTATTTTTATATTCTTTTTGAAATTATGTTTGAAAAATCTGACATTTCAAGTCATTCCAAATAAAAAAGATTCTTATATAAAAATTTATCCCAAATTTGATTCTCATAGGTAGTGTATCTTACCTTTCTAGCACAAAAGGAAAAAATAGAAGGGAGAAAATATAATAGAAATAAGGGTATAATCGTAAATTCAATTTTCAAATAACATATTAAATTTATCTTTCCAAAATCAATTAGACTAATTAATTTATAAGAAAACTCTTGAAACTAATCGGGTCACCATTTCTCATCGGGTCATCGTTTCTCAATATGAGATTTATAGGTAAATTTTCCTTACCTATATAATCCAAATATTATACTACTCATTGAAAATTTTCAAACAAATCCAAATATCGATCTTTTGTGTCTATTGTTGTATTTACATTCGAGAATCAATTCAGTGTGTTTGTTTTGAGTTTTTTGAATTAAGTTTTTAAAAAATTGAGTTTTTTAGTTTTCGTGTTTTTTTTGGTTTTAGTGAATATTTTTAAAATTTTAAACATTTTTTAAACTTTTTTACATGCACCTTACTTAGATGTATCTAAAAAGTAATTCTCATCGGGTCATCGTTTCTCAATATGAGATTTATAGGTAAATTTTCCTTACCTATATAATCCAAATATTATACTACTCATTGAAAATTTTCAAACAAATCCAAATATCGATCTTTTGTGTCTATTGTTGTATTTACATTCGAGAATCAATTCAGTGTGTTTGTTTTGAGTTTTTTGAATTAAGTTTTTAAAAAATTGAGTTTTTTAGTTTTCGTGTTTTTTTTGGTTTTAGTGAATATTTTTTAAATTTTAAACATTTTTTAAACTTTTTTAGATGCACCTTACTTAAATGTATCTAACAAGTAAAAAATTTATGAAAAAATATTTTTAAAAATTAATAAATACATAAAAATATAAAAAAATGTACTGAATTCTCATATATTTTTTTTTTTGTATTTTTGGTATTTAGTGAATTTTTAAAAGGTTTTTTTTAATTTTTTTTATTTTTTAGGTATATGTATGTTAGGTATGTTTAAAATTTTAAAAAAAAATTGCTCAAAATATTAAAAAAATTTAGTAAAAAGAAAAAAACACGGAAAATAAAAAAATAGAATTTTCTAAAAAGTGTTTTTGAAAAATGATAACCAAGCATAGTTATATAATTTTCTTATAAATTAAAATATGTTGACAAAAGCAATCTTTTACCAAGTAAACGGTGTTCATACAGTATAAAATGGCAAGGTTTAATCTTTTTGATAATGTCAATATTGTTATTTATTATTTGACATAGACCTAGCAACATTCCTTGTGAGTCAAATACCAAAATATTTTGTTTGTTTTAATTTCTTACTTCTTTGTACTATAGATTTTTAAACTTCAACTACCAATTCATTTCAAGCAACAAAGTCTAAAGGACTCCGCATTACTTAGTTTGAAATTCTGAAATAATCTTTCACTTTTATATACTTTTCAAGGGCTAAATGTCAAATTCTAATCTTCATGAAATTTTTCCATGTCTTGCACTAAAATGGCTGGCTATTGCAGTATGTATTTTGGGCTTTATATTAACGTTTGAAGCCAACACTTTCTCTGATCAAATTAATCTTAAACAAAATGTATGGTTGCTCTCATCTGTCCATTTATTTAGATAGTTTGGTATATGCACAAATCTAAAATTCAATAATTCACAAACTTAATAATAATAATAATAATAATAAGGTTAAATACATAATAGTGCTGTAATTAGTATCTCATTAATTATTTTGAATCCCCATTTCTTTGAATCGTTACCTATAAATTTTAAAACTCTTAAAATTTCTTTTCTCCCCCACGTAGTACCAAAATTATCCTTGTGAAAACATTTCATCCATTCAATTGAATGCACAACCCCATATCTCAAAAAATCTCTCTCCCAAAAATCCTAACAAAATCCACGAAAGTGATTACTACTTCATCTCTACATACTTGTTCATAAATGTAGGTTTTTTTTTTTATTATTCAAAATTTCCCTTTTGTGGGTTTTGCGATCTCCACAAGTTTCGGTTATCTGTTCCCGAATAAATGAACAATGTTCGGGCCTGTGTTCCCGAATTTCGGTCATGTATTCGAGAGTTTAGTCCCAAAAAAGTGACGAATAGTTTTTATTATTTTTGCCATTTTTTTCAAAAAAACCTAACAAAATCCACGAAAGTGATTACTACTTCATCTCTACATACTTGTTCATAAATGTAGGTTTTTTTTTTTATTATTCAAAATTTCCCTTTTGTGGGTTTTGCGATCTCCACAAGTTTCGGTTATCTGTTCCCGAACAAATGAACAATGTTCGGGCCTGTGTTCCCGAATTTCGGTCATGTGTTCGAGAGTTTAGTCCAAAAAAAGTGACATAGTTTTTATTATTTTTGCCATTTTTTTCAAAAAAATTACCCTTACAAGGGCCAATCTCTTTTGAGCTAAGAACACCATCAAAGATATGAGTTTTCTCTGAGCTTTTATTGTTGTACTCCTCTTATCTCATGGAGTTGTGATTGTCAGAATAACTTTCACTCACTGTCATTGCTGGAAAAGTGTAGGTAATCAAATGGTTGACACCGTTATCACCAAAATATTGCCGCCAAATGATATTTAAGGTTTTGAGGATAAATAGGTTTTAAAGATGGGATTTGGGAAAGATAGATGGATGGTGATGGAGGTAAGTGCTTTCATAAATCTTAACTCATGATGTAGTGAGTGTGTGGACTTAATTATGAGATGGGGTGTCCCAAAATTATTGATGTCCTTTTTAGTAATTTCGTTTGAGCTTATTATTGTATTAAATAAAAGCTAAAAAATGGAGGGTCCAAAATAATTGATGGAGTGCAAATAGCAACACTCATACATAAATGGTATCCAAACTATGTGGGCAATGCCATTTTTGGTCTGTGATATTTGAATGTGTCAATTTGGTCTCCAGTCTATTAATTTTGTCAATAAATGGTTCTTATCTCTTGTTTTGTCAACAATTAAATGGAAGTAAGAGTATTTTTTTTTCTTCATAAAATCACATTTAACATATTCAAAACAAGCAAAAAGAAAAAAAAAGCAAAAAGAAAAAAAGAAGGGTCATAGGCATTGTCTGCTCTCAAAGTATGTGCTTCGTTTCATTTTAGTCTCCGATATTTCGATTGTGTCAAAATTTAACCCTCAAGCTCCTTAGTGTCCTATGTAGTTTGACAAAAGTAACCTTACTTCTGTTATCAATTTTAGACAAAAACGGAGATAGCGACGGTTTAGTGACAAAAACGGAGATAGGTTAGAGACTAAATTGACATATTAGAAATATCAAAAATCAAAATGGCATAGGACTCATATTTTGAGAAACATTTGCGTATTTAATAATAATAATAATAATAATAATAATAATAATAATAATAATAATAATAATTGGCACTGATGGAAACAAAAGTGTCCCCCCAAAAATCAACTGTAAGGCAGCTATATTTGGGATTGAAAGAAATCAAAGAGTTGAAAGAGGGGAGGAGACCAAAGAAGCAAGAAATCTTGATAAATGGTGCGAGGGGAGGGGCGACCATGCAAAAGCAAAATGCTAATCAGAATGGTACCTCTCTCTAAATTGCTATATGGACAAACCATGTGATGATGATGAGATGCCTCTCTCTACCTTTATATCAGATCATCATAATAATTTCCATCATACCAATCCAATATACATACAAGCTTAAAATGTGGCTTTTTTTCAGTGATTTGCCTTAATGTGTAGAAATGATGAAGGCATATCTTTTTTGAAATCTATAAACTATATGACAAGAATAATGGAAATAAATATATAGTTATCAACCTGAAAAACCTTTGACATTTATTTTTGTATCTTTTTCTGTTCTCCATATTTTGTTTGGCTTAGTTTTGTTATATTAACTACTGAAGTTTTGTCAGTTGGAGTTCTAGCATTGTGCGAAGCAGTTTTCCCTTCATCTATTCTCTCTCTATTATTTATTTAATTAATGATACTTAATTAAATTGTAGGGCAAATTACACTCATAGTATTTGTATTTTTCCCTTTATGTCAATTTGGTTTTTTGTAGTCTAAATTGTATCAATTTTACTCTAATTTTCATATTGTGTTAATTTAATTTAATCGATCATGCCCCTTTAGAAAATCAATTGGCAAAATAATATATTCACTCTCATTTAAAAGCATCTCCAATATGAGAGGTATTTAGAGCATTTTAAGCATTTTGTCTATTCTCATCCCAAAATAGAGCTCCAGCAAGATAGATTTTGCTATAGTGATATTGGCTAGCTACATTTGTAGAACCTTAGAAAATATGTAAACTAATTTCAGTAGTGGAGAGTGTTATTGGAGTGCACACTACGCAAAATGATTAGGCAAAATACAAAATTTATTGTATATATATATATTTGGTAGCATAATGCCTATTAATGTTCAAGTTAACATCTAATCTGTAATGGTTCACTCATTTTTTAATGAACTATTCTATCATCCAATTTTTTAACAGATAATATAAATTACACTAAATTGACAAAGTGAGAAATTAAAAGATAAAATCGATACAATTGAAGGAAAGCACTACAAAAATTTCAGTTTTTTGCGACAGCTAATGTCATCTCAAAAAACTTTTAGCGACAGCAAAGGGGAAGTCACAACAAAGGGCGTTGTTAAAATGTTTTAGCTACGATATGGTACTATCGCCATTTTTTTGCGACGGCAAATGTGGCCTTTTGTGACGACATTTTACTATGGCCTATAATATGTAAAAAATTGAGACCTTCTGCGACGGCAATGTTATACCGTTGTTAAAAGTTTTATTCGTGACGGCAAAAAAAATACTATCGCGAAATATTTTTTTGTTGTGACGGCATTCCCTATGTCGCCAAAAAAATAGATTTTAGTTCTAATATTTTTTGCGACGGTGTGGTGCCGTCGCAAAAAAAAAAAAAAAAAACCTGTAATAAAATTATTAAAAATATTTAAATTACCTGTATTAAATGAAAAAAAAAAACCAATAATTGCATAACAATATAAAAATTCTTGTATAGTAATAACAATTTCTCCATAATAAAAACATTCTTGCATTCATAATGTTCCATAATACATAATGTTCTATAATACATATATAATATTTAAAAACCTAATGTTGCTCACAATTCAAAATAACATAAAACAAAAACAAAAGTTTTCCTCATCATTCTCCGTAGGTAACGAAAACAAAAGTTAGCTGCATTCTTCATAGGCATGCATTCCACAAGAAGCAAACTCCTACTCGGAAAATTTCTGAAAAAAATAATAATAATTAATGAAAATATAATTATGTGTTAATATGTTAATTACAAAAAAATATAAAAATTTAACTACTATACAATTACAAAGATAATTAAGTAAATAACTTTTCCTAAACCGAAATCCGGCTCTAACTCCTAAACCGGAAACCCGATTCGAGTCCTCTCTTCTCCCACAAGTCTCTCGTGACAAGGCGGTCATGTGTGCCAAGTTCGTGCTAATCCAACACTGTTTGGTGATTTTGGGGCATCAATACCGCGAATTTTAAGTTTCTTAAAAAATTAGTTTGCCTATATTGAAATCCGGCTCTAACTATCAAATCGGGAACCCGATTCGAGTCCCGTCTTCTCCCACAAGTCTCTCGTGCCTAAGCAGTTGTGTGTGCCAAGTTTCGTGCTAATCCAATGTTGTTTGGTGATTTTGGGGCATCAACACATCGAATTCTAAACTTCTTAAGGAACTAGCTTACCTAGATCGAAATCCTGCTCTAACTCCCAAATCGGAAACTCGATTCGAGTCCCGTCTTCTCTTACAAGTCTCTCGTGCCTACGTGGTCCTGTGTGCCAAGTTTCGTGCTAATCCGACGTCGTTTAGTGATTTTGGGGGGTCAACACCTTAAATTCTAAGTTTCTTAAGAAACTAGTTTGCCTAGACTGAAATCCTACTCTAACTCCCAAACCGGGAACTTGATTTGAGTCCTGTCTTCTCCCACAAGTCTCTCGTGCCTAAGCGGTCGTGTGTGCCAAGTTTCGTGCTAATCCGACGTCGTTTGGTGATTTTGGGACGTCAGCACCTTGAATTCTAAGTTTCTTAAGAAACTAGTTTGTCTAGACTGAAATCTGGCTCTAACTCCCAAATCGGGAACCCGACTTGAGTCTCATCTTCTCCCACAAGTCTCTCGTGCCAAGGTGGTCGTGTGTACCAAGTTTCGTGCTAGTCCGAAGCTATTTGGTGATTTTGGGGCGTCAACACCTCAAATTCTAAGTTTCTTAAGGAGCATGTTTGCCTAGACTGAAATCCGACTCTAACTCTCAAACCGGGAACCTAATTCGAGTCCTGTCTTCTCCCACAAGTCTCTCGTGCCTAGGCGGTCGTGTGTGCCAAGTTTCGTGCTAATCCGACATCGTTTGGTGATTTTAGGGCTTGAACACCTAGAATTCTAAGTTTCTTAAGGAACTAGTTTGCCTAGACCGAAATCCGGCTCTAACTCCCAAACCGAGGACCTAATTTGAGTCTCATCTTCTCCTACAAGTCTCCCGTGCCTAGGAGGTCGTGTGTGCCAAGTTCCGAGTTAATCCGACGCCGTTTGGTAATTTTGGGGCGTCAACACCTTGAATTCAAAGTTTCTTAAGGAACTAGTTTGCCTAGACCGAAATCTGACTCTAACTCCAAAATTGGGAACGCGATTTGAGTCTCGTCTTCTCCCACAAGTTTCTCACGCCTAGGCGGTCGTGTATGCCAAATTTCATGCTAATTCAGCACCGTTTGGTATTTTGGGGTGTTAACACCTCGAATTTAAATTTCTTAAGGAACTAGTTTGCCTAGACCGAAATCCGGCTCTAACTCCAAAATCGAAAACTTGATTCGAGTCCTGTCTTCTCCCACAAGTCTCTAGCGCCTAGACAGCCGTGTCTGTCAAGTTTCGTGCTAATCCAACATCGTTTGGTGATTTTGGGGCGTCAATACCTCGAATTCTAAGTTTCTTGAATATAGTGAGGTCCTAATTAAGATCAAGAGATGTTACAAATTCCAATGTAATTATGAATCTTAAACTGTAAATCCTTGAACTATTTCATATAGTATATATAAGAAAATCTTCTCCTCCACATCCCATCAGACATGGATAATTAAAGACCATAGACCAGTATTTTTTAAGGCGAAAAGCACATTGAAGCGACAAGGTCTTTTAACGCCTAAGAGCGAGGCAACGACGCGAGGCAAGGGCTTCATTGAATCGAGGTGAACACAAAGGATATTTTTTTTTTAAATAGAGTATGGACAAAATTATAAATATTTTCAAGAACTATCATGCATTTATCATTCTAAATACTAAATATCCTTAAATAACACAAAATATCCAACAAATCTAACATTCTAAATACTAAATATTCATCAAAAAACATCAAACATCAAACATCAAACCAATCAATCATCCCAAATAATTCTTTCCCCTTCTTTAATCAAAAATCAATGCAATGCTTTAATAATTTTTATTATTCTTTTTATTCAATAATGTGACACTTACCTTATTATTAAAGTGAATCATATTTTAAATTTTAAATTTTTATTAGTACATGACATATTAAAGAATTAGGGAATATAAAAGAAAAAAAAAACTAGAACCATAACGAAAAAAAAAAATAGCAAATAAAAAAAACAAAAGGAAAAAAAAATTTGCTGAGAGATGAAATAAAGGAAAGAAGAAGAACAAGAGAAGAAAAAGAAAAGAAAAAAAAAAAGACGAAGCAGGAAAGACGAAAAGAAGTGAAGAGGGAGAAAACAAAGCAGAAAGAGAGAAGAAAGAAGTAGGAGATGAAAACTTACCTTAGAAATGATGTTGAAAAAGAAGACGAAGTAGGACCAAGTTCCTTTCTCTCCTTTCCTCTTTCTCTGCTTTTCGTCTCTCTCCTTTCGATACCCCCAGAAACTAGAGTTTTACACTCAATAAATAGTAGAAAGCAATTCTAAGGTGCAATGCATGTCCACAAATAACACAAAATCAGGAAAAATGGAGGGCCCAGATCTTAGGAGCAAGAAGCGACGCTTTGTTTCGCCTTGCGCTTCATCGCCTAAGCCCTGCTTCACTTGCCTCAACATCGCCTCTCCATATCATCTCACTTCGAACCCTATGAAGCACAATAGCCTCGCCACGCCTCGCTTCTCGCTTAGGCGTGCCTCTAACAACACTGCCATAGACAGAGAGACACTGATTGATATCAACATTGCTCTAACATTTTCATAAACAAATCTAGTTGAGACCCGCCTTCATGTATTGAGATGGGTCTTTTCTCCTTATAAACAACTTCATAACGCTTTTTTTTGGATTCATAAAATTATAACAGCAATACAATGTGTCAAGTGTTTCCAAAACATCTCTTATGGGTTTCAAGAATCCATCCCTAGATGTTTGCCAATAACATTTAGGGTAAAAATCCTAAATTGCATTTGTTGTTTGGAAATAGAGTTTTGGGTAACTTTGGTGCAGACTAGAGAAATAGCAACATGAATAGTGAATACAAGCACATAGAAGATAACTAAAGCATCACAGTTAGAAATAGGCTTACCTCTATATCAAGTGATGGGTACTTCTTTCTGAATGTGTGTACCTAAAAACCACATTTATGGACTGTGGAAATGAGAAGGATGGAATAATAACATCAATATAAATAACAATGGTTTATGCACCTTATCCATCATTTCTGACATGAACTTCTGTCCACCAAATCCAGGTTCCACAGTCATTACAATAACCATTTCCACAGGACTTTCACCATCAAGCTGTGGAGTAGGAAAGAGGAAATAACTGCTAAATGCAAGGTATCAAACAATCTTTATTTTAATTACGGTGTAACTTTACTCCGTTAGAGAAGCATACATTTTGTTTCTAATTTCCAACACATGTATCAAACAATCTTTAGTTTAAATACTTTAGTTTAACTCCACTTCATTAAGGGGAAAATGCTAGGTAAATAGCAAAACTTGAGAACTTAAAAGAACAATAAATAGGACAAATGCTTACTAGTGGATACACATCTTCAATAGGAGTTGCAGACTTTAATGCCAAAAGGACACAAAATATACAAACAAATAGTAGAAAATCATGGATTTGGATTTTTTTTTTTTTTTAGCCTTTTCTTTTTTAATGTGAATTTGTCCTTGCTTTCTCTTTCCATCACTTATTTAGAAACTCAATTTACCTCTCTTTTGGGTTGCCTACCTGGATTAACAAGAAGAACAAATCCAATTTTCACGTCCTAATAATATAAGCTTGAACAGAAGAACCGAACTGTACAACAAAAGGCCAAATAATAATAAAAAGAAATCCATCTCTTCTACATTTGAAAAACAAAAGGCCAAAAGGACATAGAATATACAAACAAATAGTAGGAAATCATGGATTTGGATTTTTTATTTTTTCCTTTTTTCTAATGAGAAAATATAGACAATCCATGTCTAACATTTTTTCAATGGACTAGTCCATCAGAAAACAAGTCAATAATTTTTTGTCATTCACCAAGTGGAATGATAAGGTGCTATGTCCATGTAAACTCCATGCATGAAAAGCATAAAATAATAATAATAATAAACAAAATATTTGTATGGTAAGATCATAAATAAAATCACTCCCTTGTAATTGTGTTTCTCTTACCCACTGTTTTTTTTTCTTGGTTTCAGTGAGAGAAACTACACTAACATTTCTTAAACACCCATTATTATTACCCATGAATCACCACATTGATGAGTTGCTTGAGGAAAACAACTTTTTCCCCCCAAGGGTTTTGTTGCTATAGGTTTGGTATTCATAGAGTAATTGTTGGATATAATAAGAGATGGCTTTGGCCCATTCTCCTAAAGAAGATGATACAAGGAAACAGTTACTATATCTTCTAGCTATTTTTTGGGGGAGCAATGTTTTGGGGGGTGGCAAAAGGGTAGGTTCGGATGGGTTCAATTTATGTCAACAAGTTAAGTGGTTAATCAACACAACCCACACTTACCTATTCAACTTTGGAACTCAATTTTAACTGTATAGGCATCTTTCTTTTACATATGATTTTTTTTTTAACAATCTTTTACATATGATTTGTATACATTATATATACATGAGAGAAGAAGGCAGCCCCAAATCAATGAGCAATACTTGATAAATATACAGAGGGGAAAAAAAATTAAGCAAGAATAAAGAGAGGCAACCCCAAATCAAACCCAAGAATCAATCCCAAATCAAACCCCAAATGACGTCCCTTTGTAATATATGTGTGCAAAGAAAAATTAGAGAACAATGCCACCAAACTCTATATATCATGAGAGAAGAAGGCTTACCAAAGAGAAGAACAAGCACAAAAAAAAAAAAAACACTCGCAAAGCAGCGAGGAAGACACCCAATGTCGACAGTAGTTCAACATTCAAAGCGACACAATTCAAAGGTGGTGTTCTTTACAATTATACAAATAATTAGGGTGTGTTTGGTTTGTGTTTGTAAAGTAGTTTTTGAGATAAAAAGTACGAAAACTTGTTTGATTTGCCTTTTTTCAAAAAATAGTTTTGGAAAATTATTTTGGGGAGAGAGTTTTAAAAAAAATAATTGATTTGATGTGTATAAGAGAGAGCGTGATTTTGGAAAATAGGTAACCAAACAAAATTTTGAGATTTTTTTTGAAAAAATTTGTTTGGTTTGATTACTCTTGAAAATTTGTTTGTAGAGAATTTTTTCCAAACATTTTTCAAAAAAACAAACCAAACAAGCCCTTAATTTTCAACATTTATGTCAATATGAAGGATAATTTAATTCATAACATTCACAGATATGTGTATATATATATATATTTAATTAATTAAAAGTTAAATTGTGGAATGTATTTATATAGTAGATCAAAGTAACAAATTAATTCAAGATTTTATATAAAATTTTATAAAAACTACACATATATTTTGAGTGTTCTTAAATAACAAAGTGTGTATTTGATGTGAGTATTGAGCTGTAGGGATTTAACAAAAAAAAAAAAAAGAAATAGAAGAAGAAGAAAGTATCAAGCAAGTATAATCATCAAAATGAAATTTTCAATGAAGAATAAAATCAAGTAATGATGTGGGTCTCATTAAGATGTGATAAATTACTTTAATAAATTATTATTTTATGCATGAATTAGTCTATAGAATTATTAAGTTTCAATGTCGATTTCTCAATCCATTCAATGATCTGAACGAAATCTCCTTTAATTAAGATGTAAAACCTCAAAGTGCATAAATTTCGTGCATGTATATGTAATACATTGGTATGTGACTATTAAAGGTTCTATAGTTCATTTTAAAGAATTTGAAACAACATTGCTATGTTTGCAGAAACAGAAACTCATAAACCCAAATCATTCAAGCCTTCAGCCAAAAACAAACACACACATAGGCCAATCGTAGATAATAGAAGTAAAGAATAATTCAAATGATATAAGTATATAGTCTATTGAGAAAACATAATCGAGATCAATTTCACCCAGCGACAAAGGTATCGGCAAAGGTATTTGAGATGCCACACTGCCACTGCTGCTGCTAGTCATCGCCACTCGCTGATCACCGTCATCGCTTGCTGCTTACCGTCGCCCCCATTGTTACTGCTGCTTGCAGTCGAGAGACAGAGATAGTATTGTATTTTGGGGATTTTTGAAATTGGAGATTTTTTTGTTTAAGGGATTGGGGATTGGGTATTTGAGATCGTGAGAAACAAAAAGGGGAAAAGAAAGGGGGAAATTAGAAAAGAGAAAGAAAAAGAAAAAGAAAAAAGAGAGTAAATTATCAATATGTCTTAATAGTTGGACTTGATTTGTATCAAGTTCTATTAAAAATAAGTTTTCGTGAAATTGTCACCAAAAATAATTTTTTTGTGACAATTTTTTACATACGTCACTAAAAATTGACAATTAGTGACTTTTTTTGTCATAATTTTTATAAATTGGTGCTAGAACTTATAATTAGTGATTTTTTTTATGACAATTTTTTTTCCATAGGACCTGTCAGACATTAAGTTCGCTTATTAGGACTTACACGTAAGTTTCCCAAGAAAGAGTGAGAAAATGAAAGGAAAAAAGAAGAAAAGAAGAGGAGAGTTAGGATAGGTGGTGTGAACGACATCGTTTTATTTATTTGTTTGTAAAAATAAATTTATTTTTTTTATAGTTAATGATTTTTTTTTTTTGATTTTTCATTTTTTTTAGTTACTAAGGTTGAAAATTTATTTGTTTCATTTTTATTTTAATAAAAAAAATTATTATTATTTTTTATTTGGTAAAAGTAGGGATAATATTTTAACGAAAAATATTTTCTGTAAAAATAAAGTTAATTTTTTGTGGTCAATGAAAAATATTTTTCTTCAACCCATTTTTTTTGTTACTAAAAATCCGGAACTAATTTTTTGTAGTAGAGGAGAGGAAACGACAATAGTAGTGAAGGTGGTGGATAAAAGATGATGGTGCTGGTGCTGGTGGTGATGATGGCAAACGAGATTAATGGTGAAGTTCTGGTAGTGGTAAAGGAGAAAGAGTGGCGGTGGTAGAGGAAAGGTAATGGTAGTAATGCAGTAGTGGTGGTGGTAGTAGTGGAGTGGTAGCGATGGTGGTAGTAATGGTAGTCGTAAAAGTGGAGTGGCAACAGTGGTAGTAATGGTGATAGTGAAATCGCATTTGCAGTAATGGTGAAGGTGGTAGAGGAGATGGGTGGTGAGAGAGAGAGATGAGTGAGAGACAGATAGAGAAGAGATAGAGAGAGAGAAAGAGAGAGAGAGAGAGAGAGAGAGACAAAGTGGTCGCTAAAAGTGCATTTTCTTGTAGTGGATCGATAAATCGAGAGGGAGCTCGGTAAATAGAGAAGAATGGAGAAAGAGAGTGAGTAAAGCGAACACAGTGGAGAGGAGAGAGAGAGAGAGAGAGAGAGAGAGAGAGAGAGACAAACAAACAGGCAAACAGAGAGAGAAAGAGAGAGAGACAGAGAGTGAAAGAGATAGAGAGAGACAGAAAAAGAGAAAGAAATAAGAGATGATCGAGAGATAGACAAAGAGATAGAGAAAGAGAGTGAAAAGAAATGAACGAAAGAGAGACATAGAAAAAGATAGAGACATAGAGAGAAGAGAGATAAGTGAGAGAAACAGAAAGAGATAGAGATAAGAGAGATGAGCGAGAGAGACAAAGAGAAAAGAGAGATGAGAGAGATAGACAGAAGATAGATGAGCAAGAGAGATAGAGAGAAGAGAGATGAGCGAGAGAGACAGAGAGAGAAGAGAGATGAGAGAGATAGAGAGAAGAGAGATGAGCGAGAGACATAGAGAGAGAGAGACAGACAGACAGACAAAGAAGAGGGATGAGTAAGAGAGAGAAAAAGGAGAGAGCGACAGAGACAAAGAGACAAGAAGATGAAAAAAATAGGTGAAAAGAGACATGTTATATCAAAAGAGTAAGACGACGTCGTTTTTTTAAAATTTTTTGCCATAGAAAAATACCGTTGCATTTATTCAAACCATTTTGTGATTGTATATATATGAAGCCGTTTCAAAGGCACAATATTTTTTTTTTACATTTTTTTTTGCGACGGTACCTATTGCAGTCACAAAAAATCTATTTATTTTTTTTGCGACTGCAGCTAGTGCCGTCGCAAAAGTTCTATTTTTTCGCGACAACAATCTTTGCCGTCACAAATACTCTCCTTTTTTTGAGACAACAATTTCTGCCATCGTAAATACTCTCATTTTTCGCGACAACATTTTCTGCCGTCGCAAATACTTTATTTTTCCGAGACAACAAATTTTGCCGTTGCAAAAACTCACATTTTTCGTGACAGCAAGTTGTGCCGTCGCAAATGCTTCTTTCTTTTAAGCCCACTTTTCTTGTAGTGAAGGGAAAAAATTAAAGACACTCGGGCCATAAATTTGATTTTGAAACAATGGCGGATAATAGCCCCAACTTCTAATCTTTTGGGGCCATAAGAACAATAATGAATTACTCTTATTTGTTCACGTCATCAATTTATCCCCCTATGTATCCACTGTCACCTATTTGTGTAATAGTGAAAAAAAAATTCAAAATAATAATTTGTCTTTCTCACAAAATAATTTCATCAATCATAACCAAAGCAAAATAATCCACACGCCTAATGCCACACATCCCTAAAAACAAGTATGAGAATAATGACAATAATAAGATTCCAATCGTCATCGGCATATACAATAAGAATAATGGTAACAACAAAAAGTAATTGTTTAGACAAGAATTATTAGTTTTATGAAACATCTCTTTGTATAGTACACTTGTAAAGCTATGTCCTCCATTTAAAACAAGTATTATACAATACAACCACTCTTAATATCATTTCTTAGTACTTCAAGCATTGTGACACTATTAACTTTATCAGGATGTGATTCAAGTACATTGCATTTGAATCAATAATTTTCAAAATATTTTCATAATTCTTGAACAACTGTAGCATATTTATGGAATATGAATACTCTTGTTTCTGCAAATTATTTGTAAACGAACAAAGATGTCATTATAACACGTTACAAATTATTTTCCAACACTACATAACCTTCAAATTTTGATTGTTTGTGTGATCTCCATCTGAATTTTCAGTTGTCGCTAATAATAAAAACAATGATAAGAATAATAATATGGATTAATGAACAAAATCTTTATATAGATTTATAGGTCCATGAACAACTGAATGTCTTCCAAACATTGGTAGGGTCATAGTGATCATGAAATTTTGAAGGTGAACAAATGGAATCTAACTGTGGCATGCTTTGGTATACACTCTTGTCCAAAGATAGAAGAGAGTGACTAGTGACTAGTGACTAGTACCAATTGATTCAAATTTTAAAAACAAAATAAACAAATAAGAATGAAAAAAAAAAGAGAAAGAAAATAAAGAAAGAAAGAAAGAAGCCACATACGTGGCTTTTTAACTCTGTCATATAATAACTTTTCTACGTGTACCCATAATGGGGCTTTCTAAAGGGACTCACTGATCTAAATAACAAGTTAGTGCACGTTTTGCTGGCATGTTTGTGCAACATATAACAACTTTAGCAAATTGTTATTGTGCTTTATGCTGTTTTGATTTTAAACATTTTTGTATCATGACTCGTAATTCTTCTGAACTTATGTAATTATGTCATTTGGCAAGTCTCCAACTATGTACCCTTTGACCAACAAATCATTAGCAACCGCAAAGTGGCTCACATTGGATTCAATTACATTTAAAAGCATTTTTACATGTCCATCCCATTTCAAATTAGGTCTAAGATATTATTCATGAAAGCAAGGTTTGTGTTGCATCCATAATTTTCTATTTTTGTCCTCCTCCTATCTCTTTTCATATTTATTACACATCAATGTCAAATACACATCGAACCCACTTAATTTGGGTTAATTTAGTCCACGGGAAAATAGTTATATACTTTTCTTTTACAAATACTAAATGTTTTGTGACCTAGGGTGTTGACAATTACTATATATGCACTCAAATCTTGTGGCAAGGGTATGAGACATGAGTATTAGGCTCTCCATAAAAATATGAGGAGGTAAGGTTGTCTACCTATTAGATCTCTTAGATTTTTCTTTAAGTGGAAGCTTAGTGCACCGAGTACAACCACTATTTCTAAAGAATATCTAATTTTAAATAATAAAAAAAGGGAAAAAAAATTGAAATCAGAGTTCAAAAACATTTAGGAGAATTAGTGAGAAGTGACAAGTGTATAATTTTCATGAATTGTTCTCTAACATGTTAGTATTTGTTTTTTGCCCTAACTAGGATGTTAGCTGGTTAGTATATTAGATGAGCACAACTAGGCATTAGATGCTTCTCTATTTCGAAATCTAGAGGTACTATCATGAAAAATGGCTTCAAGAAAATTTAAATGAAGAAGGCGAAAAAAAAAAATCGGTTATGAAAACCTTTTTGTTCTAGTAAATTTTGGGAGTTTTTACTTACGAATTTTCAAGAAATTTCTTTTATTTTTTCCAAACATCTTTGAAATGTTTGTTAATAATGTTTCCCTAAATTTTTTGAAAATCTTCTTCTCAACTTTGAAAGCTAATGTACAAGAAAACAAAGAATCAAACAATTGAAAATTGCCATTCTATATTTCCTTCAACAATGAAACAAAAACAACAAAAACATGGAGCCAAGCTGATTCCATTATGGTTTTATTTGTATGGAAAGGACCTAAATTGGTGTGAGATAGTCTGTAACATTGCACTATTAACTGCATGTAAAAAATCAAATGACACAATTTTTTTGTGTTGGAACCGACTTGTTGGTTTAAAACACTTTTCATGTTTTGGCAGTCATTTATAAGAAGTTCCTTTCAATTTAAACTCTAGAAGGTGACTGAAAACAACTTTCAATGCCAATGCTTGTTTTTATTTCAACTATAATTGTTGTTTTGTGTGTGTACATGAGAAGTTCCCATTTGATGATAGTGGTGTGAAAGCTTCTCATTCGTTACTTTCAAAACACAAGAAATCAAGCAAACATCTCTAACCCAATTGGATCACTAAATACTCCTTTGGGAGCATTAATAGAAACAATATATATGTACCAATAGAATCAAACTATTTTGTCATATCAATCGTGTGTTGATTTGGTGTAGATTTTTACTACAAAGTTGGGACCAAATCCATGTTCCATCAATTTGAACAACTCCTCTATCTGTCCCCCACGCTACTGCAATATACATGATATACAATGTCAATAACATTATTGTTAGGGTTTTGATTCTTTTCAGTTGATTAGAGGGTTTGGTCCAAAAATATTAAAGGTTAGTAGGGTTATGAGATTTACAACCACTCTCATATATTGGTGCCGATTATTATGAGATTTACAACCACTCTCATATATTTTGATTTAGAATTCAATTTATCTCCAATCTAATGTTTAGAAATTGAATGATCTAGTTTTCATGGTTATTGGCTTACTCTGAATCTGTCTTGACATTTTAAATTGATTAACTTGTAAGACTCGTTGAACAGATCATTCGTACAAAAATCAGATTAATTGAATACTTAAAACTATCTGATCAGATCACATTTTATCTTTAAAAATTGAAACTACCAATTGTAGGACTATCAATATTCAATCAATTTGATTTTTTTAAATGAATGAGTTACTCGATCGGTATTACAACTCATGACATAAAAATTGTTCTCTATAGTCCAAATTGGACGGGTCTTTTTAACTAAGTCATCCAATCAAATGATAGAAATTAAACACTTAATTTGATATTTATCTCACATTGTAAATCTTTCTTTTTAATTGGTGATCAAATAATAAAATTTTATAAATTACTATCACTTATAAATAATTATGAAATAACATTACGAAGTAGACATGTCCTCAATATTATTGTTGTTGTTCATTAGTTGTGGGTTACAAAATTGAGTCCTCACTATGATTTATGGTGGAGGTGATCATAATGTTTGGCAATTGCTAACATTTTTGCAAAATCTTGGCAGTGCAGTGGGGATAAGGTGTGACAGGTTTTTTTTCTTTTTCTTTTTAACGTGTGACTGGTTGTACCAGATATAATTGTCGGGGAATCTTTCATTCCTTACAAAAAAAATAATACAGCACCGGATTATCTGCCACGTAGCAGCCAACGTATTTTGATACTACAATAAATCCTCATCAACCGAAAATGGGCTGCCCGAATTACACGTTCGAACCTTACATCTCACCAAACCATCCATCTCATCAACCTTGTCAACCAAAAGTTTTCATTAAATTATAAATTGGCCTCAAAAGATTGAAAAAAAAAAATTACAAAAAGCATAAAGAGTTAATAAAAAATCATACAAAATTATATATATACATATATATTTGTGTAAACTTAGAATTAGTTTTTATATACGTTTAATTATATCATTTGGAGCTAAAATAAAAGATAATTTAGATTATATTTCTGAATTAGAAAATGAGTTAAATAGATTAAACTCTTTTCTGGTTATTATTTCTAGAAAATTTGTAATAACTTATAGTCAGAGAATTGCTAGTATTAAAGATAAAATATCCTTAGAAAAGGCAATTGTAGATTACCAACGAAAGTTTTACAAGAGTTAACATTGAATTAAATTCACAAACCCGCAATTGAAATTGGTATCAAAGTCCGATTTTTCAGCTGTGCCAATTACATTTGCATTAGGCCTCTTTTAGAAATCCAAAAAAAAAAAAGCCACATCTTTTTTTCGAATTTTTTTATCTTTTTTGTGATTTTTTTTTTCAAAATTATGTCAAAATTTTACTTTTTCAGTCATTCTTTTCGAGATTAATCTAATATTTTTTCTCTAAAAAATTTCAAAAAATTAAAAATGCTAAAATAAGACAAAAAATATTGCTTATTTTTGCATATTTTTGTCATTTTTGGATTTTTTTAAAAAAAAATTATAAATTTCCGGTTCTTCTTGTCGAGTTGAATCTAGAAACTTTAAATTTTTTGAAATTTTTTAAAAAAAGTTCACTCAAAATGAAAATAAGCAAAAAAAAATAAATAAAAATAAAGTAAGCCAAAAATTAAGCAAACCCAAAAAGTATCAAATATAGTGAAGAAGTAGAATCTGATAATCTAAATAATAGTATTTCTTTTCAAATAATAATAGAATAAAATAATAACTTAATTAGGTTATTAAAAGAAATTAGCAAAAATTTTAGAAATAATCAATTAGAAATAATAAACGAAATTAGACATTTAATACCATATTCAAAAAAACAAGAAGCTATTCTTGAAGAAAAATAAAAAGAAGTAGATTTTTATCCTTACCTATATAAAAGAAATAATTCAGAAGAACCATTCGAATTAGTTTCACTTGAAAAAGAAAACAATGGAATTAAGTATATATAATCTAGAACAGTTAGAAAAAATGGTTGAAAAATAAGATGATAGTAAAATAAAATATGAAATAACATTAGAAATAACTGAATAATTAAATAAAGTAGATGAAGAAATAAATAATAATATAATATAGCTAGAAAAAATTAAATAAAGTAGTTGAAGAAATAATAGAAAAAATAAATAATAATAGAATAGAACTAGAAGAAGGTGTATATAAACAACTAAGATTAATCAGTTTGGGGGAAAATGGAACACATTCCCCTTAAAGACTTAGAACAAATAATGAAAAAATGTGATGTAGAAAAAGAAAAAGAAAATAATATCTTAGAAGATTTCGAAGAAACTAATAACGTTAATGATACTGAAATGACAGTGGTAAAACAAGAAAGAAGTAGTCCTTCCATCCTAACTAATCCAAATCATCCAGATTTTAAAAAATTTACCAAACAACAAGTGGAAGATGATTCTAAAAATTATGACTATAGGAGAAAAACGAGACACTATAGTTATCTAAATAGAGGATCATATACTAGGGGAACACCTAACTATGCAAACTTTACCCCTAGAAAGGAAGTATTTTTAAGAAAAATACCACTAAAATAGAAAAGTAATACATGATATTTATTAGATATCGATTGTGTTACAAATATAAGTAAAGTAATAAAATAATGGACGAGAGATATACACCATATCTTGAATATCCATAGTAGCAGCTAAAGTGTACAAAGTTTTCTAAATTATACTGAATATAATTTCGTAGGCATAGTAGTAAGCTGGTATGATAACTTGAGAGAAAGCGACAACGAAAAATTAACCGCAGAAACTACTCCAAAAGGTATGTTATGTAAAATATATCGAAGATCAATTCGTAGGAAAAAGAGTGGGATGAAAATAAAAGAAAAATTGATTGTGTTAGAAAATTAAGTAATATAGAAATATGTAATATAGAATATACATAAAATTATATATGCGAATAATCCTATTATTGTTATCAAATATGTAGAAATAAAATTAATTTTACTATATTTTTCCATAAATTACCATATCCTATAAATGTTAATATAGAAGAAAAATATGAAAAATTGTTAAAAGAATTAGGAGATGTCACAGGCAATGCGTTGGGTCATAGATTTAGATACCTAAGGGAATAAATAGAACAAGAATAAATGAAAAAAGAAACAGAGAAGAAAAATGTTAGAAATTGGGCGCCCATGTGGCATGACCCTTAGAACCTTTTGAACCTCATCCAAATGGGTTTTGAATTTGAATTCAAACCTATTTGGATGAGCCACTCAGGATATATATCTATCATATCATGATATGGATAGATGATATAGATATCAGATATTATCTCATTTAACCAATGGATAAATGAGATAAATATAATATATATCTGATATATGGTTATGGGTAACCAAGAGAGAAAACAACGTAGGTTTTGTTTTCTACCCATAAACTGACTCTCTCCCAAAAACAACGATCAAGTCATTTTTGCACTGTGGTTTGTGTGGGTGATATTCACCATTGTAATATCACCCCACTGCTGGGATTGATTGATTAGATTCTGGAAGCACGTGATTTATCCATGAGGTTCTATCATCGAAAGGTATGATATGATTATTTTATCCGCTGCGTAATTGTTGGATTTTTTATTTACATTTGGTATTAAACGTCACGAAAACAATTAGCGGCGTTTTTGATAGCGACTAAAAACCTAATTTCCAGCAGTGTTAATAATAAATTGGAACTCTATTCCTTATTTTTCTTTTTGTGTTGATCAAAAAGAAATTAAATAAATAAAATAAAATTAAAATGGAAGACAATAGAATTCACAATGATTATTGAATCCACAATTTAAATTTGTTAATTTCCATACATTTTTATACTGAAACCTTGACGTATCTTCTCTTTCCATCTGTGATTTGATCAAATCCAAATCGGCTTGTATAAAAATAAAATAATGTTTTTGATGAGTATATTTAAATTGTGTTTAAATTTGAATTTATGAATAGAGAGAAAAGTAGAAGAAAAAAAAAAATGAGTTAGAATTAGAATTTATTTTTCATTTCACTTTTTCTGTCTTACAACAAAATTCAATATTGAAACAGAACGTGATTTTGTCAATTAATTTTTCTACTCACAGAAAAAGAAGAGGAAATTTGAAATTACGGTGATAGGGCCATTGGTCAATGAACGCTCATTTTAATATTCCCTTTGGCAGGAAAATGAATGGCACACCATAGTTTACGGGACACTCACATGCTAACGTAGAATTTTCATCATCAAAACATTACTTTAGGCAACAATTTTGTTTAATAATGCAATACTTTCTGGCCAACAACATGGTTTACTTATATAATATACATAATTTATTGTGCGTACATTATATTTTAGTTAAATATCTTTCAGTGACTTCATCAAAATGGAACCAAATTCTCACTGGTACTAACATTTTTTATTATTTTTATTTTAATGTGATGATGATTCCCCATTCACCAAAACTAATGTTTCTTTATTTCCTCCATGTGCAATTGCAGCTAAGGCACTATAAAAGATTTCAATCAACTAACCATTGTGTGTATTTGTGACTTATCTATATCTATTCAACAAAGCTTCCATGATGGTCTAGTTCTATGAACTAATAATGCACTCTAGGTCATACGAGGGAGGTGGGACTCATCATGTTCGTGTTGACATGAAAATTCTTGATATTTTATATAGTTTAATCCTATATATATATATATGTGTAAGATTTGGGTTGTTTTTTGAGGTCATTTTACTTTAATTATTTAACTTTACTAATTTACTAACATCCAACCATATAACATCAGTTAAAAAACTAATTCCATCTTTGTTTATGTAGATTTCCTCAAAATAAATTACATGGTTGAGTTTGAACTCCCATATTGGGAATTTTTGTCATTAGTTGTTTGTTAGGCAAAACAGATCATATGAGACAGTTGAAGGATCATTCAATTTCGAATGAACAACTTGTGAATAGGGGGTCTTTCATGTTGAATCATCGAAATCATAGTGAACCCTCAAAATCATAACTCCATTGCCTAAACCTCCACAGGAGTAATACTAAATTTGCAGCGTACACAATCTGGCTGACTCCCAACAGCAAGTATACAACTCAGAGCTTATATGACTAACAAACAGCTCATTCAGTTATCAAGATAATCATCTTATTCTTCGAGAGCCACATATTCCTCTGTTAACCCATCTGTTGCAACTGTTATAATATATAATGCCTGCATATCTAGAAATTAAATTGCAACTGTTAACACATCTGTTGATGCAATTTTTTTTCTTTGTTATTTAATCAGGCTCATTGCTGCTTGTCTGAAATTTAGGTTATTTAACTTATAAAAAAAATGATTTGATTTTGTAGGATCAGTTTGATCTACAAGGCAATCCGAGTGATGTAGCAAGGACTTTAAACACACAGTTTGGTCGGCGATTGAGTAGCTTCACCTATAGGTTGCACAAACAATACAAGCAACTTAAGGATGCAAGAGGGGAGGAGTACGCGAGAAGCCACCCACCTACAAGTGTTACTCTTAATCAATGGACATCTCTAATTGACAAGAAGTGGAATAGTAAAGAATTCATGGTATAATGTTTTATGTTAATTGTCAAAAATTAATTTTCTTCTTACTAATGTTAAGTTTTGTTGTTTTTATTGGTGTTTCAATCGTGTAGGAACAATCACTAACTAATGTGAATAATAGGATGCAAATGAAAACAAAACATAGATGTGGATCAAAATCAATCCCGGTTAGGGTGCACAGCTCGGTGTGTTCTGCTATTTTATTTTATCAGATTAGTAGGCTTTGTTATTTAAATATTTGAAATAACATTCAAAAACAAATGAATCAGATAATTGCAAATGGAGAAGTTCCTGATTTGGCAAAGTTTTACAAGTCCATCCACTATAATTCGAACACACATGAATGGATTTCGTCGGAGAGCCAAGCTAATTATGTATGTACAAGGCAATGCATATTAATTTTGATAAAATTATTTATTTGCTTTGTAGGGTAGAATAACTAATAATTGTTCGATTTATTTTAAATTAACAGGACAACATGATAAAGACGCAAGCCGAACACCTCTCGCAGACTGGTGTGATCCCTTTAAGCCAAGAGGAGTTGTCAGTTAAGGTACTTAAGCCAAGGTCAGGTTATGTGAAAGGACTCGGCTTGAGGCCTTCTTCTTCTATGAAGACTATTGTTGCACCTGCTGAAAATAGTGACTATGTTCAACGCCTTGAGATGCAAATAGCACAGCAAAATGAACAAATAGCAAGGTTTCAAAAGTCAGAGAAGAAACAAAGCAAGAAGATACAAAGTATCATAGAGTGTTTGACGCAGAAAGGTATCACGGGAAATTTTGAGAATGGGGAAAGTTCAGATTCTGATGAACAAGCTTCTTGGTTAGTATATTATGTTTATATGTTAATTTAGTAGAACATTTCTTCTTTAACTAGGGTAGAATAAAAACTACTTTTGGCATTTAGGCACAAGGTCCCGGGAAAATAGTGAAGTATGCATCTAAAGGCCCGAAAAACATCACAAACACCTTGAGATTATCAGAAATTATCACAAACACTTTGGGAGGAATCAACATAAGTTGTGAAAACTTACAGAACAATCATAGGACTCTCGGTTGGAAAACATTTAGGCTTGAAAATAGGCCGTTAGGGAGTAAAATCTTGAAATAGTCGTTAAAAAGCCAAGAAATATCATGAACACCTTGGGAGGAACTAATGTAAGTTGTAAAAATTTACGGAACAAGCACGGTAAAAATTTGGTTTAAAATTTACTTTGAAATTTTTATTTTTTTTCTTATAGGTTGCATATACATTATGTCCTTACAGCATCACATGACAGACGTGGTCGTGGTCCAACACGCGGCATACAAACCCAACGCATTGTCCAGAAAAATGGAAAGATGTTGGTTCCTGTACCTGAACATTTCCGTGCGCCAGTGGGAGATCAAGCCTCTAAGTTGGCCTCCAAGATTGGCATAGAGGTTCGAACGCAATTACCAGACTTGAGCATTTGTAGGTGGAATAAGGTTCACGATGCTGATAAGAAGCCGATGATCCAACGCTTGGAGGTAATTATTGTCAAGTAAAAGAGGCATGACAGATGAAAATTGAAATTGAAATTGAAATTGAAATTGAAATTGAAATTGAAATTGAAATTGAAATTGAAATTGAAATTGAAATTGAAATTGAAATTGAAATTGAAATTGAAATTGAAATTGAAATTGAAATTGAAATTGAAATTGAAATTGAAATTGAAATTGAAATTGAAATTGAAATTGAAATTGAAATTGAAATTGAAATTGAAATTGAAATTGAAATTGAAATTGAAATTGAAATTGAAATTGAAATTGAAATTGAAATTGAAATTGAAATTGAAATTGAAATTGAAATTGAAATTGAAATTGAAATTGAAATTGAAATTGAAATTGAAATTGAAATTGAAATTGAAATTGAAATTGAAATTGAAATTGAAATTGAAATTGAAATTGAAATTGAAATTGAAATTGAAATTGAAATTGAAATTGAAATTGAAATTGAAATTGAAATTGAAATTGAAATTGAAATTGAAATTGAAATTGAAATTGAAATTGAAATTGAAATTGAAATTGAAATTGAAATTGAAATTGAAATTGAAATTGAAATTGAAATTGAAATTGAAATTGAAATTGAAATTGAAATTGAAATTGAAATTGAAATTGAAATTGAAATTGAAATTGAAATTGAAATTGAAATTGAAATTGAAATTGAAATTGAAATTGAAATTGAAATTGAAATTGAAATTGAAATTGAAATTGAAATTGAAATTGAAATTGAAATTGAAATTGAAATTGAAATTGAAATTGAAATTGAAATTGAAATTGAAATTGAAATTGAAATTGAAATTGAAATTGAAATTGAAATTGAAATTGAAATTGAAATTGAAATTGAAATTGAAATTGAAATTGAAATTGAAATTGAAATTGAAATTGAAATTGAAATTGAAATTGAAATTGAAATTGAAATTGAAATTGAAATTGAAATTGAAATTGAAATTGAAATTGAAATTGAAATTGAAATTGAAATTGAAATTGAAATTGAAATTGAAATTGAAATTGAAATTGAAATTGAAATTGAAATTGAAATTGAAATTGAAATTGAAATTGAAATTGAAATTGAAATTGAAATTGAAATTGAAATTGAAATTGAAATTGAAATTGAAATTGAAATTGAAATTGAAATTGAAATTGAAATTGAAATTGAAATTGAAATTGAAATTGAAATTGAAATTGAAATTGAAATTGAAATTGAAATTGAAATTGAAATTGAAATTGAAATTGAAATTGAAATTGAAATTGAAATTGAAATTGAAATTGAAATTGAAATTGAAATTGAAATTGAAATTGAAATTGAAATTGAAATTGAAATTGAAATTGAAATTGAAATTGAAATTGAAATTGAAATTGAAATTGAAATTGAAATTGAAATTGAAATTGAAATTGAAATTGAAATTGAAATTGAAATTGAAATTGAAATTGAAATTGAAATTGAAATTGAAATTGAAATTGAAATTGAAATTGAAATTGAAATTGAAATTGAAATTGAAATTGAAATTGAAATTGAAATTGAAATTGAAATTGAAATTGAAATTGAAATTGAAATTGAAATTGAAATTGAAATTGAAATTGAAATTGAAATTGAAATTGAAATTGAAATTGAAATTGAAATTGAAATTGAAATTGAAATTGAAATTGAAATTGAAATTGAAATTGAAATTGAAATTGAAATTGAAATTGAAATTGAAATTGAAATTGAAATTGAAATTGAAATTGAAATTGAAATTGAAATTGAAATTGAAATTGAAATTGAAATTGAAATTGAAATTGAAATTGAAATTGAAATTGAAATTGAAATTGAAATTGAAATTGAAATTGAAATTGAAATTGAAATTGAAATTGAAATTGAAATTGAAATTGAAATTGAAATTGAAATTGAAATTGAAATTGAAATTGAAATTGAAATTGAAATTGAAATTGAAATTGAAATTGAAATTGAAATTGAAATTGAAATTGAAATTGAAATTGAAATTGAAATTGAAATTGAAATTGAAATTGAAATTGAAATTGAAATTGAAATTGAAATTGAAATTGAAATTGAAATTGAAATTGAAATTGAAATTGAAATTGAAATTGAAATTGAAATTGAAATTGAAATTGAAATTGAAATTGAAATTGAAATTGAAATTGAAATTGAAATTGAAATTGAAATTGAAATTGAAATTGAAATTGAAATTGAAATTGAAATTGAAATTGAAATTGAAATTGAAATTGAAATTGAAATTGAAATTGAAATTGAAATTGAAATTGAAATTGAAATTGAAATTGAAATTGAAATTGAAATTGAAATTGAAATTGAAATTGAAATTGAAATTGAAATTGAAATTGAAATTGAAATTGAAATTGAAATTGAAATTGAAATTGAAATTGAAATTGAAATTGAAATTGAAATTGAAATTGAAATTGAAATTGAAATTGAAATTGAAATTGAAATTGAAATTGAAATTGAAATTGAAATTGAAATTGAAATTGAAATTGAAATTGAAATTGAAATTGAAATTGAAATTGAAATTGAAATTGAAATTGAAATTGAAATTGAAATTGAAATTGAAATTGAAATTGAAATTGAAATTGAAATTGAAATTGAAATTGAAATTGAAATTGAAATTGAAATTGAAATTGAAATTGAAATTGAAATTGAAATTGAAATTGAAATTGAAATTGAAATTGAAATTGAAATTGAAATTGAAATTGAAATTGAAATTGAAATTGAAATTGAAATTGAAATTGAAATTGAAATTGAAATTGAAATTGAAATTGAAATTGAAATTGAAATTGAAATTGAAATTGAAATTGAAATTGAAATTGAAATTGAAATTGAAATTGAAATTGAAATTGAAATTGAAATTGAAATTGAAATTGAAATTGAAATTGAAATTGAAATTGAAATTGAAATTGAAATTGAAATTGAAATTGAAATTGAAATTGAAATTGAAATTGAAATTGAAATTGAAATTGAAATTGAAATTGAAATTGAAATTGAAATTGAAATTGAAATTGAAATTGAAATTGAAATTGAAATTGAAATTGAAATTGAAATTGAAATTGAAATTGAAATTGAAATTGAAATTGAAATTGAAATTGAAATTGAAATTGAAATTGAAATTGAAATTGAAATTGAAATTGAAATTGAAATTGAAATTGAAATTGAAATTGAAATTGAAATTGAAATTGAAATTGAAATTGAAATTGAAATTGAAATTGAAATTGAAATTGAAATTGAAATTGAAATTGAAATTGAAATTGAAATTGAAATTGAAATTGAAATTGAAATTGAAATTGAAATTGAAATTGAAATTGAAATTGAAATTGAAATTGAAATTGAAATTGAAATTGAAATTGAAATTGAAATTGAAATTGAAATTGAAATTGAAATTGAAATTGAAATTGAAATTGAAATTGAAATTGAAATTGAAATTGAAATTGAAATTGAAATTGAAATTGAAATTGAAATTGAAATTGAAATTGAAATTGAAATTGAAATTGAAATTGAAATTGAAATTGAAATTGAAATTGAAATTGAAATTGAAATTGAAATTGAAATTGAAATTGAAATTGAAATTGAAATTGAAATTGAAATTGAAATTGAAATTGAAATTGAAATTGAAATTGAAATTGAAATTGAAATTGAAATTGAAATTGAAATTGAAATTGAAATTGAAATTGAAATTGAAATTGAAATTGAAATTGAAATTGAAATTGAAATTGAAATTGAAATTGAAATTGAAATTGAAATTGAAATTGAAATTGAAATTGAAATTGAAATTGAAATTGAAATTGAAATTGAAATTGAAATTGAAATTGAAATTGAAATTGAAATTGAAATTGAAATTGAAATTGAAATTGAAATTGAAATTGAAATTGAAATTGAAATTGAAATTGAAATTGAAATTGAAATTGAAATTGAAATTGAAATTGAAATTGAAATTGAAATTGAAATTGAAATTGAAATTGAAATTGAAATTGAAATTGAAATTGAAATTGAAATTGAAATTGAAATTGAAATTGAAATTGAAATTGAAATTGAAATTGAAATTGAAATTGAAATTGAAATTGAAATTGAAATTGAAATTGAAATTGAAATTGAAATTGAAATTGAAATTGAAATTGAAATTGAAATTGAAATTGAAATTGAAATTGAAATTGAAATTGAAATTGAAATTGAAATTGAAATTGAAATTGAAATTGAAATTGAAATTGAAATTGAAATTGAAATTGAAATTGAAAGTGTGATGATGTGTATAATTATTGTTTATATGCATTGTGTTGTGTTGGAGGAGATATGAAATACAGTTCTGAATAAAAGAATATTACAGTCCGAATAATATACAAATTCCTAATTAATTAACAAATTAACTAAGAAAATAAATAAAACTGGCATGCAAGCCAGGGACTGCCTTGCTTCTGATGGATGATGCATGTCCGGGTTGTCTTGCGCGGAAATCCACCGGGATGCCCCAATTAGCCTCTGTTTAGCAGTTATTCTTGGAAAGCGTGCCAAACTCTGGAAGTTTGCTGATTCTTCATTTTGCTGCAACAGAGAGCAGGAAAGGGGCATAGCAATGTATTTTCACAGATATATGCATGCCTCGATCCTCGTGCCACCAATCACGCATATCGAGGCATGATGGCCGAGGAGTCGAATTGCACAATTTAATATGGGATGAATGCACATGAAAACACAACGAGACCTAACTCCATCATGGATGATCCGGAGTGTCGGTGACTGCGGAATTGAGATACATTCTGTCACTCGGAGTATGAAATGCACCTCGTTTCCCGTGCCCGGGCTAACTCCTATCCCGAACACGATGCAATATGCATGACATGCATGAATGCAACTAAGATACAGCCTAGCATGCACAATGCTATGAAAATGAGATGTCTCAAAATGTGTGCACACGGCACGCAAATCGAGGAAATACATAAATGCGATCTAAGATACAACCTAGTATGCACTATGCTGTGAAAATGAGATGCCTCGAAATGCGTGCACACGGGCACGCAAACCGAGGCAATGGCATACGCAATGCAATATGGCTAAAATGGCATACAGAATGCAACATGGACTTATACTAACATGAGAGAGCCTCAGCCGCACTCACATAAGAGGCCGATGGATGAAAATGAAGTGCCTCGAAACACGTGCACACGGGCACGCAAATCGAGGCAATGGCATATGCAATGCAATAGCATGGAAAATGATGTGCAAACATGCTAATGGAATTTCAGCACTGAAGTGTGGGAAAAACAGTCCCGAAATAAGGCGAAAACACACCCGATGCATGGAATACTCCCGAAACATGAATTTTGGCGCATGAAATGGCCTATAGCTATACCAAATATGCACAATATGGACATGAAATGAAGAGACAGTAGCAAGGCAGCCCAAAAATAAGCATTTTTCCAGTACAAATCATGGCCAAACAGAAAGCAAAGATAGGGCAACAATGGCATGCAAAAATAGGGGCCAAGAGAGGGCAATGAAACAAGTGGTATATGTAAAGCCCAAAATTAAAAATGCCCTTCTACAACACAGAAGAGGGACCAAAAATATGCACATTTACAGTTTATGACAGCCTCAAAATCAGTATACAAACATGCTAGAAATGCAATGCAAAATGAGGCTCAAAAGTGGCTATAACACAAAGTATACGAAATATTCATCAAACAGCCAAAGACCCTTAATGAAACATGAATAATGGGCCAAAATAAGACTATTTTTAGTTCTGTAAAATGACTAAAAACCGAAGCACAATAGGCTTCCAAGATATGCAAGAAAAGGGGACCAAGGAGGGATATAACATGAAGTAGCATATGGAGGTCCCAAACCATGAAAGGCCATTAATAAAACATGAATAATGGACCAAAATAAGACTATTTTCAGTGCTGTAAAATGACCAAAAACCGAAGCATAATAGGCCGCCAAAACATGCAAGAAAAGGGGACCAAAGAGGGATATAACATGAAGTAGCATATGGAGGTCCCAAACAGTGATGAGACCTTCTTCAATGTTGAAGAGGGGCTCAAAATAAGACTATTTTTAGTTCTGTAAAACGCCCAAAAATGGAAGCATAATGGGCTGCCAAAGCATGCAAGAATGGGACCCAAAAGAGAATATAAAGACAAGTATAGCATGGAGGTCCCAAACAGTATTGAGCCCTTCTTCAATGTTGAAGAGGGGCTCAAAATAAGCCTATTTTTAGTTCTATAAAATGCCCAAAAATGGAAGCATAATAGGCTGCCAAAGCATGCAAGAAAATAGCATTCAAAGAAGATATTGAAGCAAGTGCAAGGTGGGGGGCTCAAACCGGGTTGAGCCCTTAAGAAAAAGTGAAAAAGAGCTCAAAAGAAGGCCACTTTCAGTTAGGGTCGGAGCTCAAAAAAGTAAGCATATATGGCTAAGAAATGTTGCAAAAATGAGCTCAAAAAGGGGGAAATGGCAACTCACCCTTGTAGACGAATCTTTGGTTGCTTCTTGGACCAAGTTGCAGCACCTTTAGCCTCTGAGAAGCCCTCCTTGCTGCTGGAAATGGAATGGTGGTGGTGGTGCTTGGTGGTGATGAAGGAATGGGGTAGAACTTAGGAGTTTTTGGGAAAATGAGAGAGATAGAGGGAGATTTGGATGCCTATGCTTGAAGTAATTTTTTTCTAACCCCTAATACAAGTGTTGGAGGCTGGTTATAAGGACCAAGGAGAGGGGGATCATGGAGAGAAATGGTGGGGGAAAATGACCAAGGCTTTCCCCCAAAAGGTGTCCCCCGGATTTAGATATTTCTGGGGGACAACAGCTATACAGCTGTAAAGTATACTTTGTGAGGATCATGACCGGCCACTTTTCAAAGCTGCAGGTGGCCGGCCGGCCACCTCCCCTAGCCGGCCGGCTAGGGGTCAAAAAGGTCAAGTTGATTTAGTGGCCGGCCACCACATAAAGATGTCCTCCCAAGTCCCCTCATCACAACCATGTGGTTCGAATTTGGAAATTGTAAAACAGGAGAGAGAATAGGCCATTTCTAGGAGGGGGTCAAAAGGGTCAGGTGGAATTACTGGCCGGCCACAAACTTTTAGGGTCCTCCCATGTGTGTACAACACAAATATGTGGTTTGGGGTTGAAGAAAGTGGCCCCAAGGTGTTCAACATTGGCTCGGAAGTGAGAAAAACGGGTGCCGGAGGGCGAAAATGGAATATAACTGGTTGCCAAGATAATTGCTGGCCTCCCACCCTCCAGTGACCTTCTTGATGATAAAACAGAGGTACCTGCCAAAAATGAACGAAAATCGATGCAAAACGAATGCTCGGGGGCCAAAACACGCAGTTCGGGGTCCCGAAAATGGGTTGCTAAGCACCGAAAGTGGCATTCGGCCACGAAGTGGGTTTCTCAGACCCCAGTGTCCCTCAAAAGGAAGTAAAAAGGAAGTATGCCAAAAATCAGAACAAACGGAGATGGTTAAGCGGTCCCGAACCGAGGCACACGGCCAACGGTCCCGAAAAATCGGAAACCGGACTCCGAAATGGGAAAAATGGCCTATAGCCATAAAATGTAGCCCACGGCCACTGAGAGATGGTCTACGGGACCTCTCCCTCCCCTCAGGAAAAGAAACAGAGAAAACCGAGCCTGGTTCGCAAACCGAGGCAAAGCACAAAAGAGGGTTCGGAAGTCTGGAGGCAGGGTTCACAGCCGAGACTCTGAGACTTCTGAACGAGCATAATATGCAGTATCACCGAGCGCTCAACTGGTGACGTCTAAGTCTTAAGGTCGGTCAAAAATGGGGTGTCTACAGCTTGTTTTGATCATATAATAAACATGCATGGCCCAGTTTCAATCATCATATAGTTAGTTTATATTTTCTCTTTTATGCATGTTCATCATTTTAGTAGTCTCAAATCGACTTAGGATCATTTTTTTAAGTATTAGAAGTATATTAGGTCATGTTTAATTCTTGTACTGCATGTAAGATGCATAAGTGGGCATCCGGGTAAGTTTCCTCCATCTATATAGCATGTGGTTTTTCTATGCACTGTTCTTTTCCATGATCCAAGTCTATACAATTTTCCTTGCAAAATTGTATATTTTGAATGCTTCTTATGAAAATTATTTATTTTAGGTTAAGTTTATGGCCACAGGTGGATAAAACTTACTTTTTATTAAAAATCATCATTTTTAAAAATTTGACTTTATTCTTTCAATATAAAGTAAATAAATTTTTTTATTCAAATCATATAGTTTGTAGGTTAGTTAAAGGTTTTAGATTTACAATGGCTTGTATGAATATTTAATCACTAAATTCATAAAATAAAAAGTTAGTAGAGGTCAATCTTTAGGTTGGGCAAAAAATGTGCTATCATTCAATGACCTTCCTTTTTTGCACCTAAACTCCCGAATGTAGAAATTTTTTGATTATGACGGATCGGTCCTTAACTTAGTTTTTATTGCTAAAAGTTTCTTACTTTCCTTTTAAAAATTAAGTGGTGACTCTTTGTTGTGTAAAGCGAGTTGGTATAACAATTTGTGTGAGAAATGGGCCTTAGACTCGAAAAAGGCACGGTGGCCATAATTGGCGACTCTGTTGAGAAATTAAGTTAGCATGACTTGAAAATTTATATTTTATGAGATTAGTAATTAATTATTAAATTGCAATGTATCATCGTAGGCTCGGAGAACCTAACTTTGTTGCTTAATATCTCAGACACTATTCGCAGGCTATGTTAAGTCAACAAGCAAACATTAGATTTTGCTATTACTACCATTTGATCAACCCTTGCACTCCAAGGTGGCGTGAGAGGTCTATTGATAGTCATAATTGATGTATTCTCTTGACTAAACTTACTTTTGCATATGGAAAGCTTTAGCATCTTCCAAACTAGGACATGACATTTCCCTTTCTAGGATTATGTGATTGCCTTTTTTATGTGATTTAGTGATTCTTATATCCTATTTCAAAATTAGGACACAGCAACCCTACCCCCAAATACACATGAATGCAAATTATGTGCTTGTGTGGTATATCATCTTGAATGGAAATAATTTGATTTGATTTGATTTTGAGGATCAGCAATAAAAAAAGACAGTGATTTGATTCCAAAATTTGGGGGTTTGATTAGGCATTGATTTGATTATAGAGAAATTTGAGTTTATTCTGGATAGTGATTTGATTCCAATATTTGGGGGTTCAATTGAGGCAGTGATTTGATCCTGATTATGGTTTCAGCAATTAGTGATGAATTAGGGGGGTGGTTTCCTAATTTAATGGATGCGAGTTTGAATTTAAATTTCTACCTTAGTGATCAACTGAAAGAAAAATGATAGCCTTTCCAAAATTTAAGCAAAAATCCCCCCAAAAAATATATGTGATCAAAGAACTTTTAAAATAATTTTTTTTTTCAAAAAAAAAAAAAAATCTCCATCCTAAGTAGAGCCTTAGAAATTATGAGTGGTATTTTATTGAATGAAAAATCTTTAAGTTATTGACTTTAGGGGAATTTTAATTTTATGACATAATGGTAGATAAGGAAGTGGTGACCATATCTTCTATTTTAAATAAATTCCAATTCCCCCAAAAGGTATTTGACTAGAAGATAACCATTTTTTTAAATACTTAGAAAAAAAATCTGAAACTCCTTGAGGTAGAATTTTGAAGGAAATATATATATATATATATATGGGTAGAATTTTAGAAATTATGGAAAGTTTTTTATTGGACAAAAGTGTTTAAGTTATTAACTTTAGAGGGAATTTTGATTTTATGGAAAAGTGTTAGACAAGGATGTGATGACCAAGTCTTTCATATTAAATAAAATTTTGAATTTCTTTAAAGGGCAATTTGACTAGAAGATAATTGTCTGACTAAGTTTTTGGAATAAAATCTGAAGTTTCTTGGAAATCGTTGGAAGAACCATGATTTTATTGGAAAAATGGTAGAGAAGGAAGTGGTGACCAAGTTTGCCATTTTTAATAAAATTCTGATTCCTCTATGAGATATTTAGCTAAGAGATGATTATTTGGAATAAAATCTAGACTCCTAAAATTATTTTATTTTGTTTAAAAAACTTTACCTTGAAAAATGATTTTGAAAAAAAAATGAAAGTTGTAATTTGATCATGTACTTTTTAATGGGGTATTCTTCTTTGGTTAAGCAATAAATAATGGAAAGGCAATTGTTTGATTGATCACTTTGGTAAGAACTCTAAAAATTCCTTAAATTTTCTTGCTTAAGAAACTACCTAATTGATGATGATGATGATGATGATGGGATCTCATGATAAGTTTGAACAGAATTTTATTGGGTCCATCTGCCTATTCACAGGATTGTTTGTAGCTATCGCTTCTAGAAAGGAAGGTCTCCCATGCTAAGTGGGCTGGATTGAGATGGTTGTCTGGTACTCAAGATATAGTTGATGGAAAGCCCATGTTAGTCTCACTCAAGCCACTAGAAAGAAAGATTTGCAAGCCCAAGCCTAAACCCAAGCCCATTTGAATAGTTCAGCTTGATTCAAAGTTAGTGAATACAAAACAGGTCAACCCGTATTTGTCAGCTCCTTCTAGCCTAGAGCAGTTTAGGTTTTCAATCCCAGAACCAGAGATCTTGATAGCCCAAGCCCAAGAGTTGACTGATCTGATCTGTGCACTCCAAAGGTCCTTGGATATCTTGTTTGTTACTATGGACACCCAAGTCCAAAGTTTGAACCAGCGACAAGCCCAAGCGGCCACACCACCACCACCACCAGCAGAACCGCAACAAATTCCAAGGGAAGAAGTGTCAGTTGACCTCATACTATCCCTAGATCATCCAAAAGATGAACCAAAGATTGAAGTGTTGAACCTTGACGTCAATGCTGATAGAGCCAAAAAGACAGCTTCCTTCTGCCTAGAATAGACCAGCTTGTGGACTTAACGGCTGGACATAACAGGCTCAGTTTCTTGGACGCCTACCACGGCTACCATCAGATTGCCTGCCTCCTTGAGAAGTTCAACATGCCACATATAGATAGGTTTGATGGCTCTGGAGACCCCATGGTGCATGTCTGAATTTTCACCGACATTCTGAGGCTTATGAGACTCACCCGCCAACAAATCTTGTCTTTGTTTGGCCGAACCTTGTCTAGAGTGGCAACTAATTGGTACGACAAACGTGAGAATGAAATCAAGTGGAAGTGGGATGAGCTAGCCAAGGCATTTGTCGCCCAATACTCTTACAACACTCAACTAGAATTGACTATGAGGGAACTTGAAACCACCAAGTAAGAACCCATGAAAGCTTCAACGACTTTGTCACGAGATGAAGAACTAAGGTAGCAAAAATAACCAATTGACTAGATAAGAAAGATCAAGTGAGAACTATTGTGAAGAACTTATATCCACCTTTGCTAGGCATCGCTACCTTTGCCATTATTTAGTTTCCAAGATATGTTTGACACTGGGAATCAAATAGAAAATATGATCAACCATGGTATTATCAAAGTAGAGGCTGCTACACTACCTCCAAAAAAACCTTTCACTAGAAATGTACTAACTACATTTTCCAATGTGAAACCTACTAAGGTTCATGCCATAGCCATGCAAATCCTCATAGACAAGGGACACCTTAAACCCGTCGGCCCTACACCGCTCTTGGATCTTCTACCCACTAGCCATGACCCCACAAAATATTGTGCCTTCCACCAACAAGCCAGCCATGAAACTGACCAATGTGTCCGCCTCCATCATGAGATCCAAGATTCATAGACAACAAAATCATAGCACCCCCCTCAAAAGCCAAATATCACCACCAACCCTTTGCTTGAGCACGAAAAAACCATCCCTGCTCCACCTAATGTTAATGCCATATAGGCCTCCTTGCCAACCTTCGATCCTAGCCAATATATTGTGTCAGCCAGCCTACCCAAGCTAATGGTACCTATACACGAAGAGGTGGAAGTGGATATCATCCAAAAAGAACCACAAGTGAATGACCCTAATCCAATATCAGCTTTCATTGCCCAAACGGAAGCATTAATTGCAATAATAAAGGATCTAAACAGCTATGGCTACCAAAAGAAGGTGAAGGTTTTACAGAAGATGAATGGTTCGACTTTGTGTTCCGTAAAATGGAACCATCTGAAGAAGTACTAGTAATCTCCGCAATAAATGAGCAAGACCAGTTTATGGAAGCATATGATCCTAGCAAATATATTGTACCTACTAATGAACCTAAGCTGGAAGTGGTACTCTCTGAATCCATGGATGTTGATTTCTTGGGGGTGGATCTCGTCAAAAAAAGCTTTTTAGCTCTAGAGTCATCCTGGACTGCCTTGATGATCTTGATGGTTCCCAACATGTAGAAAACCAAGGATGGGGAAGTGAGTTCAACGAAGAAGAGGATAACAATGAGGAAGGAAAAAGTTGAAGCCTACCTAGAGTTAGAAGAGTGGGAAGTAACCGACATCCGAGAGTTCATTTTGAGAGCTTGAAAAAGGAAAATATCAACCCTTCACAGCTGTGATGAAAGAAAAAGACTAAAATGTAAGGACACTGGATTGGCTAAGGTTCTTTACACATTGAAGTTTACAGTTATGCGATGCTACAGGAAGAACAAAGAAAAAGAAAACCAAGCAGAAATGAGTGAGGACTGGTTCATAGACCTCTCACGCCAAATTGACATGGGTTGACTTTGAAAATGAGTAAAGAAAAAGAGAATGGGCAAAACAAATTGACATGGGTTGACTTTGAAACTGGCTTGAGTACTAAGACTAACCACATTAGCTTGGGGAACTTCAATTCTATGATGATGTGGGAAATAGGAGCATTGAAGGGGAATGTCACCAAGTACATAGTGGAGGTAATGGAATGCCAATTGAGAAGCTAGCCAATTGGAAATTGTTTTGCTCATGGATCTGGTACTGAATCTAAAATAATCATAATAATAAGTCAAGTGAGTCAGAATTTGGCTTGTCGATTTTTGATGTGTCAGTCATATCAAGTAGTAAGTCAAGTCTGTTAGTTTTGCTTTATTTTGTTTTGATTTGTTTCTTTTTCGAGTCTGAGTTGGATGTCTGTACTCCCCTTTTTATCAATAATAAAGTTAGTGATTTTGAAAATTTTGTAGTGCCAATAGTTGATTGCGTTAAATCCTAATAAATAAAAAAAAAATGATGACTCCCCAAAGCATGAAAGACCTAACTGAATGGGAAAAGGGAAGACGAGCCAAATTTACAATGAATGAACTATTGTCAATAAACTTGGGTAATGAGGAAAAATCCTCGCATGGTCTAGATTGGATCCATGTTGTCTTTACGGGAACACGAGCACTTAGTTTCTCTTTTAAAAAGAATTCAAAGATACATTTTCTCATGATCCTATCAAGACATACCTAGAATCAATCTTAAGACTATGCAACATAAACCCTCTCTAGGCTCCGAAACTAAGTACATAGCAAGGGTGTCAGGCAAGCAATCAAACTGGGGCAATTATCTCTTTTCCCTAACACATAGCAAGGAAATTGTCCTACTCCTTAGAATTCTCCCACCATAAATGGAAAAAGAAGCAAATGCTAGGAGACGCCAACATGTGAAGAAGAACTAATTCCTGGTACATGATCCAAGGAAGACATTCGAGTCGACCAGGACAAGGTCATCAAAGTCACCGTGACAAGAAGAAACAATTTCCTTTACAAATCTGAATGGGATGAAAATCCACATAATATATTGACCTTAAGAGATCTTGTTAGGTCAAAAACCTAAAAGGTGACCAAAGAAAATTTAGAGCACAAAGGGAAAGAAAAAAACATTAAAAAAAAAGAAAAGAAAAAAAATTAGAAAAAACAAAAAATGAAAAAGAAATAAAGCAAAAATAGAAGCTCACAAGGTTGAAAACTCGAAAGAACAATCTTGAAAAAAGTTAGGGCACAAAAGGAGAGAGTTAACACCTAAGTAAATCGTATCCTAAACTACGGACAGCCTGATTCCCTACCATTGGGATACGTAGGCAACTTCACCTTGAAGTTCGGCCCCATCTAATTCAAATTCCATCATCCATTAGTTCCTGCCATCAATCCAAGCACTTGAACGTCAAGATTTCGGGAAATTTTAGTTGCATAACTCATTGGATTCAATTGTAGAACTGTCTAATTAGTGAGCTTGCAAAAATTATCCTTTGGGTTATTTTTCATGAGAATGATAAGTGATTTGTGTTCCTTTATGTCCGACCATTAACACAACATTTCCAAAACAAAAGGAATAAACTTCATTAGACGACTTTATTGATAAAAGTTTCAAACACAACAAACAAAAGCAAAACTAACTAATTTCTATTCAATGAAAGTCTAGAGAAGCTAAAACAAAATAAAAAGAAAAAAGAAAAAAAAAATGATATTTAAAAGCTAAACTAGGGGCATTGTATGTCGAGTCAAAATTACCCAGTCTTTATCCTTTTGAACCTCTTTGTGTGCCTCGACCCACTGAATCTCACGATCAAGTCACTGAATGAATCCCCTCGACAACTTGCATTTGGAACCCTTGTCTACCATCATGAGTGTCCTATCTTGCCAAGATTTGGGATTTGCCTTCACGTGAAAGCCCCGAAAAGAAAATGAAGAAGGGTATAAAGGGGAACTCATTTAGTGCCCAAATTGTCATAAAATTTGATGAGGGAAGTAGTAGACCATACAAATCGTGCCAAATACCTTTATGCTTGAAAATGGGAGCACATCTTGAGTCCTAGATGGAAACGCTAACTAGGGACAACGTTAATCTATATCTCTGTAAGTGCAGGAACTCATTTAATCATACCAATCTTTAGCAGAATCCATCATCACTGTAGACACCCTATTTTTGACTACCTGTAAGACTTGGGTGCTTTATTTCGAGCACTCGATGATGAATGTTACAGTGTGTAAGTGGTTTATATTCTCAATAAAGGAATCCAAATTTGAGCTTTAAACAATCCCAACCTTTCATACCCAAAATGTTTTTACCTCAAAAACCCATTTCTGAGCACTGTGCCAACCTGCATTGAACCTAGAACTGAGAGGCAAGGGAGCCACATTGGGGCTCGACCGTGCCTCATTTAGGGCCGGCCATGGCCATTTTTATCCGGACGTGCCTTTTGGGCGACAAATAGTGTTCTGGGTGGGAATCTGTCAGCTGTCTATTTTTGAAAATATTTATGACCTATTTACCTCAAATTCTATAAATACGAGCTCAAGCCTTTGTTTTGGGGGTTAGAAAAATTTCAAAGAGTTCAAAAGATATTTGAGAGTTCCTCCTTTCATTGCAAGGCATCCTTTGCTCTTGTGTCACCTTTGAGTTATACTTACACACTAGATACACCATTAGATCTTGGACTTGGAGCTTTTGTTGAGACTTTGACACCATAATTCAAAGGCTTGAGAGTGCCTCAGGGATCAAGTTTGGTTAACAACAATACATCCTCTTTAAAGAGGTATAACTCTTACCATCTCTTTCCTTTTTTTATACTAATCATTTTCTTGATTTTCTTTGAGTTTATGCACTATTGGAAGCTACTTTCAAGGGTTGAAATATGTGATTTAATTCACAAAAAGTTGAGGGGTTAGCCACCCCTCCTTAGGTTTGCTTGCCTAGCTTGTTCTCCCCTATTTTCATTCACTTTTTTTTACTCTTTTTAAAGTGTTTTAAGAACTTTTTTGTGGTTTTAGGGGCTGTTTAATTCATTTAATTAGTTTATGCTTTGAATATCATGCTTGTAGTGTTATAAGTCCTCATGGATTTGGTTATTTAGGCCTTAGACACCAATTTATTTGAGGTGATAGTCTTGTTTACTTAGTTTTCAAGTAAATAATCTCACTTTTGCAATAATCAACTTCGCATAATCATCTCTTCAACCTCGCTCATTTCTTTGCTTCTTTTGGCTAAGAGTTGTATCCGATACGGGATTACCGTTCAAAGTATAAGAAAGAGACACCTCATGTGCTAAATGGTTTAATCTTTTTGGAGATTCATTACTAGGGCATTACATCTCTCTTATATTTAGAATGATCCCTTGTTTGATACTCCTATTAATCGCCGATTTATTGTTTCTAAGGGACTAGTTTTTAAACTTAGACCCTTGGAAATCTCAAAGGAAGGTTTCATTTTAGCTTGTCATTGAGTTTGGATTTGAGGTCATTATTGCCCTTCTTAGGTTTGACTTTGAATCCTTTATCGCTCGGGAATAGGTTTGATTCCTTCTTTGTGATTTCCCTTATAGAAAAGGGCTTGAAAAGTTCATTTCTTGGCTTAAGCTATGCTTGTTCACCTTTATTGCTTTTGGACTTAGTGGACGAAAATAGCACTTTTGGACAAAATAGAATAAAAGATAAGAAATGGAAAGGTAAGTTGAAAAAGGCTAATAAAATCGGTTTAAAATCGATTAAAATCGGCATAAAGGAAACTGATAAAATTGGTTGGATTCAATCAGACGTTATACCAAATCCATCGCTTCTAGAGTCATCACATACTAATTCTTGATGTTTGATGCTTCTTGAGGCATATCTACATCCCTTCTTGAATTAACTTCATGATAGGAAGGAGGTGTTGTTTGCTTTTCATTACATTCATTCAACTTTTGTTCTACCGTGTCTAAAATCATCACGCAATCAACTTGCGACCATTAATGGTTTGAGAACTGAACTCGCTCCTCTTTTGGTTATCTCCATGATAGAGAAGGGCAGAAAGGACAAACATGGCTTAGGAACACTCTGTTTGCACTGTGTTTTACCTCAGAGCACAAAAACAGTCTTCTGCACACAAAAAAAAAAAAAAAAATAGGCACGACCATATTTGTTTGGGCCTAGACGGGCCTCATTATGGGCTGGTCGAGCTCCAAAGTTTGGTATATAGAGCACTTTTGTTGAAACAGAGAGTAGTGGCTGAGAGTGAAACAGAACAGTTTCCCAAGAGACAGACAGAGCAATTTCCGAGGGCTATCTTCGTCGGCCCGTGTGGAATCCTTGTTCTTTCTTTACATATTATTGTTGTAATAAATTAGATAGTACTCATTTGGATTTGTAATAAGTAGTTAATTTGGACACTTGGACATTCGGACCATCTAGCGCAAGGGCAAATATGTAATAATTTGTGTATGTCTTCCAACCTCCCATTTCTTTCTCCCTTTTATTTATCTGCTTACCGTGGATGTATGAATATGGTTTTATTGAAATGTCAAAATTGATTTTTGGAAACAATAGATTCGGGGCAAGTTAACTTGGAAAATAAAAAGAGTTGATTTTGAAAGGAGAAAGAAACCATGATGTATCTTAAATGTTGAAATGAACTAGAGGTTGGAATTTGAAACCTTTGAATATTGTTATTATCATTATTGTTGGAGTTGAGGTCATATGAGCATTGGATTATCATATAACGTGTTTTTAAATAACTATGCTTAGAGGTTTTGTTCTTGGGCATCAGTGGAGGATGACATTTTGATGTTGAATAGATTATGTATATGTAGTACACACTAGCTATTTTTATTTGTTGAATTATGTGATGGTTGGAATTGTACATGCGCTGAGAATAAGGGTACCATTACCTTCCAGCTAGCACTTGGAGAATTGGTTGCGTTGAGAATATGTGGTGCCAGTAGCTTCCAGCTAGCGCTTGGAGAATGTAGCAGAGGTGCCATTACCTTCCAGAGGGTGTCTGGTAAATTTGCGTGCGTATTGGAAATGTGTATCCTTGGCTTATCTTGCTTGAGGCAAGTAGAGTATTGTTGAGTTTCTCGTTATCGTCTCTGTTCTATTTATGTGTATCATGCATAGTGATGATTATTTTGTAGAGGACGTCAGTTGTCTTATGTGGTTATGAAAGGAACGTTTTAGATGTATTATCTTTGTGTTCATTTGGGATGTTGTTATTTGTGAATGTAAGTGAAATTGGTGTAAATTCGGTAATCGGAGAAAACGTAATTGGGTTCTATTGATTTGTTTCGAAAATTGGTTGTTGTCGGGTGAATTTAAAATTAAAAAGGTAACAAGAAGAAAGAAAAATGAATGGCTTGTGTTGTTGAACAAATTGAACATTTTAAGGAAAATATCTATGTAAGTATATTTCAGTATAAAACATCACTTATGTATATGGTATGACTAAAAGCATTCATGATCATAGCTATTTGTATGTTGTTATTATTTAGGATCATGTTGGGATCCCTATTGGACCTTATGTTCATCATACGTTGCTAATCCTTTTTTAGGTGAATGTCAAGAAGTAGTTCAAGATCGAGGATCTTCCTTGTCTGTCGGCCACGGGGCCTCTTAATTGTTGGCCGAATGTCGTTATTATAAAAGGGTTGAACCATTTCTCTTTTACGTAATGTTGTATCTTGAGGGCAATTTATTTATTTATGTTACATGTTGCATTTATTTTGTGTACGAATGAGAGAACTTGCTTTTATTTATCTTTATTAAGATATTGGAACTTCTTCCTGCTATCTCTGAAATTGTTTATAATAATGTTTTGGTAATGTTATCCGAGTAATAAAAACTGGGGCATTATAACTTGGTATTAGAGTGAGCCAGGTTTGAATACTTGGGCTCATGGGGACTGGTTTTTATCACATCAAGTTTGCTATGTTGGGAGAGGATGTTGCATGTAGTTTGTATAAGTGTTAGGTTTATATGTTGCATTTATGTGAGTGTGGGATTAAGTTTCTTGGATAGTACTTGCAACCGGTGAACTTGCCTTGAGGTCTTATCGGAAACACGCCTGATCAATGTGATTTCTAATGAGAATTCCTTGAGAGTTTTGGGACTAGTAGTTGTCCTTGTGGACTTAATTCGATTATGTGACAAGGTGTTTAATTGTTTATATGTAGTAGAACTGTGTTTGGGAGTTAGTGTGTCTTGTAGCCTAGAGGTGGTGAGCGTATGTGCCTCGGGGAAAGGATGTGGTGTTGTACACTAAGTTGGTCATGTTTTGATTTTATAGGATGTCTACACGAGGGAACAGAGGACGAGTTGGGAATAGAAGTGCCGATAGGGGCACATCGGTTCTTTTAGCACCTGCGGTTACAGCATCGACTGTCAGTAAGAAATTGCGCGCAAGATTATGAGAGCGGTGCAAGATGCTCTAGCTCGTCATGATGGTGACAATAGGTGTACCCTCAAGCTTACTAAGGAGTTTCTGTGTTCCAATCCACCGGAGTTTTTGGGGGAGGCTAAACCATTGGAAGTAGATAATTGGTTTAGAGTCAAGGACGAGGAGTTGAGGATTTCTTTGGCGGGTTTTCAATTGAGGGCTGACGCATGGTACTAGTGGAAGTTTGCTAAGAACACTGTAGATAACACATGGGTTGCCTTTACCGAGGCCTTTTTGGCCAAGTACTTCCCTCCTTCTTCTTGGGAAAGGTTGAGGGAACGGTTCGTTGAGTTGCACAAGAATGCTACTCTTTTGGCACAGTTTAAGATGCGGTTTACCAGTTTGTCGAGGTGTGCTCCAAAGTTGGTGGCAACAGAGGAGCGTCGTTGTTATGAGTTTGAGAGGCGGTTACATGATGATATCCAGGAGAAGGTGGTTAGATCTCTGTGGAATAATTACTATGCTCTGGTTGAAGTGGTGGCCCATGTGGATGCCATGGTTATGAGTGTTGGTCGAGTTATGGAGGATGCCATTTCGGTGACTCCTATGGTTCATAAGCGATGTAGGCTTAGTAAGAGGCAGAGGTGAGCGCATGCTCAATCCCAGGCTCAGTCCTTATTTTCATCGAGGGTTTCGAATTCTTAGGTTGGGTGGCCTAGTGAGGTTCAGTCTTTAAGCCAGTCCTAGAGTAGAGGGCCTACTGTTTGTTTTGATTGTGGTCATCTGGGCCATGTTAGACGTTTCTACCCATTGCATGTGAATTCTTCGGATGTTTCAGAAGCTAGCCAGACTCAGTCTCTTCAGTCCAGTCGGGGACGGTACTGATACCAGAACTATATAAGCCAGGCTTTGAGAGCTTTGCGAGGGTCGACTTTTCAATCATCACAGTAGTATTACCATTGAGAGAAGCTTTTGTATTAGAGACCGATGGTTTAATATTTGAACTTTTGCTATTGACTGATGTGTTATTTGATGCTGAGGTATCATGGTACTATGTTGTATTTATATATTGTTGTAGTTTGTTAATCATCATGTGTTAGAGGCTTATGATGGATTTTGGACTCTTTTATATGTGTAATGAGGAGTTGTTCATGGGATTGATAACTATAGTGGTGCTATATATATGTTACTGTTTTATAAAATTATTATGCGATGGCCTGTGAGCCTTGTTTTGTGTGGAAGTTCATTATTGAGAATGAAAATCCATTGGTTATTGTGTTTGGTGTGCTGGTATCGTAAGGGTTGAGTTATAAGGTTTTGGATGTGTTGAGTTTAAGGGAATATGAGATTCTAGAGCTTTGTGGAATTGGCGAAGTCCAGTGAGAATGTCTGAGGGAGTGTGAGGTTTGTATCCCGGGTTAGCGAGAGTGGTACTTGTGCGTTGTTTAGTAATTTGGTTTTGTTGGTCAGTGAGTTCGTGGTAGTCCTATTGATTGTGAGAAGGGTGGTGTGTGTGTGTTGAGGTATTATTAGATATTAGATGGAGTTTTGAGAGTGAGAGGAGGATTTAGTGGTTAACTGTTAGAGGCATTCCTTGGGAGGAAGAATGGTGGTGTTGTTGGGTAGGGAGTGTGGCATTGGTGAGGATTCATTTGTGTTCAGAATTAAGTGATTAATGTTAACCATATTGGTCTAATGTTTGAGATGTTAGGATGTGCTTATCATATTGATATAGGAGTGTTGACTGCTTTCAGGAACCATGGATGCATAGTCTAGTCGGAGGAACTCGGGGTGATTTAAGGGGTATTAGGGATTTGTGTGCGGAACCCCATTGGGAGTGGTGGTGTTGGGTGGTGTGTCGGTGTTTGGTACCGAGTGTCTAGTTTTATCGGGTTAGTTAAATGGTTAGTTGATGTTGGGATATAGTTGACAAATAGTCCCACTGGGTCTAGCTTGGAGTTGGTAAAAAGGGTTGTAACCTTGTAAGTGTCTTAGGATGGTTTAGCGAGAGTGGAGCCTCGTGTTTGCGGTGTAGAAGCTTTAGTGAAGCTTGTGATGAATTAATAGAACTCCTCGGGTTGGACTAGTGCATGGCATCATTGTTTTACGTGTGCATTATGCCTTGTGTGGATGATGACTTATGATGATGTTTATGATAAAAGAGAATTTCAAGATAGTGAGCTTTCTTGTATTTTGTTGTGTTGATAACGCGGTAGTGATTTCTATTGAAGGTTGTTATATAAATTTGGCATATGTGTTCGTTGTGTCATCACGGTAAAGGTGGTGGATGTTATGGGATGATGGCGGTTGAGCTTGATTTGGAAAATGAATTTTTCCTAGATTTATAGCCTGGGATAGCCTTGTTTAATGGAAATGTTGTGGAACTAATCTAAATTGTAATGAGAAATTTCACTGTGTAGTCTTGTGCAACTAACTTGTGGATGATTATATATTTCGATTTTCGTTTTTGTTTTCGGAGAATATTTATAAAACTTTTGAGTTTTACTTGAAAGGCAGAAAATGTATTTTAACTTTTGATCAGTGTGAGTTTGGGCACTTATAAGGAATGTTTTACATTCAAGAGGTTGATTTTCAAAGAATCAAGAAAATGATAAAAATAAAAATAAATAAATAAATAAATAAATAAATTACAAGTTCTGTTATCATTTGTTTCACCTAGAATGATGGAGGTTGTGTAAGCGACTTAACTTGAATTGTTAATTTTGGCTTGGGCATTGGGTTGAGGAGTGTTTTGGAGTTAGTGAGGTTTGTGTACTAGGGTATTGTCTTTAACCTTATTTTGTAGGGAATTCTCTTATCGTATGTGAGTTCACCGAGACTTTTGTTATGGAAATTTCTTCTGTATTCTAGTGCTGAGCACTCGGGTGTGTGTGGTCTTGTTGTGGTGGTTGCTGTTTGGTTGGTGCTTTTAGTACCTGTGTGGTTGTTTCTATTTTGTCTAGCAGGCCTAATGAGTGGTATGGGTCGAGGATGCATTCGTGTTTTGATCCTTGAGTTTCGTTGTTCGGGTGTCTTTGGGGCTCTAAAGAGTGAATTAGGATCCAGGAATCTATCCCAAGTATGGATCCAACCCTTAGTGGGTGGTTGTGTTTCCAGTTGTGTTTGAGTTGCCTATGTTTGGCCTTACCTTTAATTTTGGGGATGAAATTTCCTAAGGTGGGGAGGTTATAGCACTCTAAGTTTTTCTTCATCGCTCGAGCGGTCCTTCGAGTCTTCCAGGACTTTTGCAGGCCTGTGATTCTGAGAGTTGTTGATCTTCGCTCGAGCGGTCTGCCTTGTGTGGCCTGAACTTTCGAGAGTTTGCATTCTTCACTCGAGTGCAGGTTCCGACGCTCAAGCAGTTTGTCCAAATTCAGCAACTGTAAAAGTCACTTTTGGTCACATCTGGATCACTTTTCTCTCTCTCCTCTCTCATTCTGCCATTTTTTAGCCTTCAAGCTCTTTCTACTTGGTTTTCATCTACTTTTATATATCTTTGACTCCAAGTTCCGTATACCAAAATGTAGAGCTCGAAGAGGGCTTCCATTTAATCTGAGTGGATCGTGTTTTCGTTGAATTTAGATTTTTGACTTTCTTCTCTTCATTGCTTGAGGTAGGGATTTCTTTGCTCCTCTTCAATACCTCATCTATGGATAGATATGTAGTAGATTTTATTGCATAAAAAGCATGTTCATTATGAATTTTAGAAAAGCATATAAAGGGCATCTAGGGTTTGAATGTTTGGGGTTTAAATTGTAAAATTGATGATTAGTTGGGTTAATTAGGATGTAGTTAATATGTTTATTTGGAGAGGAAAATGAAGCCCTAATTTGATGATTTAACCTAATGAATTATAAAGGGCTAGAGTTGAACAATGATTGTGTTTTGATAATTTGAGTTATGTTATTGTGTTGTTAGTATAAACGGTGAATTAATTATGGTATTGGAATTTATTTGGACAATCATGTTAAGTTAAGTTGGGTTATGGCTTGGAATTTACGGATGTGGTTTTATTGAAATATCGAAATTGATTTTTGGAAACAATAGATTTCGAGCAAGTTAAATTGGAAAATAAAAAGAGTTGATTTTGAAAAGAGAAAGAAACCATGGGGTATTTTAAATGTAGAAATGAATTGGAGGTTGGATTTCGAAACCTTTGAATATTGTTATTATCATTATTGTTGGACTTGAGGTAAAATGAGCATTGGATTATCGTATAGCGTGTTTTTTAATAATTATGCTTAGAGGTTTTGTCCTTGGTCGTCGGTGGAGGATGACATTGTGATGTTGAATAGATTATGTGTATGTAGTACACATGAGCTATTTTTATTTGTTGAATTATGTGATGGTTGGAATTGTGCATGTGCTGAGAATATGGGGTACAATTACCTTCCAGTTAGCGCTTGGAGAATTGAATGTGTGGTGCTAGTACCTTCCAACTAGCACTTGGAGAACTTGACAGAGGTACCATTACCTTCCAGTGGGTGTCTGGTAAATTGGCGTGAGTATTGGAAATGTGTATCCTTGGCTTACCATGCTGAAGGCAAGTAGAGCGTAGTTGGATTTCTTGTTATCATTCTGGTTCTATTTATGTGTATCATGCATAGTGATGATTATTTTGTGGAGGACGTTAGTTGTCTTATATGGTTATGAAAGGAACGTTTTAGATGTATTATCTTTGTGTTCATTTGGGATGTTGTTATTGGGAATGTAAGTGAAATTGGTGTAAATTCGGTAATCGGAGAACACGTAATTGGGTTCTATGGATTTGTTTCGAAAACTGGTTGTCGTCGGGTGAATTTAAATTTAAAAAGGTAACAAGAGGAAAGAATAGCGAATGGTTTGTGTTATTGAACAATTTGAGGAAAATATCTATGTAAGTATATTTTAGTATAAACCGTCACTTATGTATATGGTATGACTTAAAGGATTCCTGATCATAGCTATCTATATGTTGTTATTGTTTAGGATCATGTTGGGATCCCTACTGGACTTTTTGTTCATCCTACGTTGATAATCCTTTTTAAGGTAAATGTCGAGAAGTAGTTCAAGATTGAGGATTTTCCATATCTGTCTGCCACAGGACCTCTTAATTGTTGGCTGAATGCCGTTATTGTAAAAGGGTTGAACCCTTTCACTTTTACGTAATGGTGTAGCTTGCGGGCAATTTATTTATTTATGTTACATGTTGCATTTATTTTGTATACGAATGAGAGAATTTTCTTTTATTTATCTTTATTTAGATATTGGAACTTCTGTCTGCTATCTCTGAAATTGTTTATAATAATGTTTTGGTAGTGTTATCCGAGTTATAAAAAGTGGGGTGTTACATTTACAGAGAATTTACCCACCAAATTCAAAACTTTTTTTTTTTATTATAAAAAAAGCACATATTTTTTTTAAAGAAAATATTCATAGAGATAGTTGTTAATTTTAATATATTAGCAAAAGAATTAACAGAGTTTAGAATACTACCAATTAGTAATAATAATTTATCTATCTCTATATTCGGTGTGTGTATAAATTATAGCCAACAAAAATATTAGTTAATCTCCTAATGAAAGAAGACCCTAGTTTTATCAGAAGTATGCTTCAACTCAAATCTCACAGATATTGCACTCACCAAATGAATCACTAGATACAGTGTAAATTTGTATACTCTCTACAGAAGTAAGTGGAATTAATATAAGCAAATCAAAATATCTCGCACATAAATAGTGAAAGACGGTAGCATCAAAGAACACCGTCTTTTTAAAAGAATTCTAAATGCTGAAAAATTACACTAACACCCCTATTTCTGTATCTAAATTTACCAACTCTGGGATCAAATATGACTTTTATTGGGTTAGTCAAATAGGGTTAGAGAGAGGTAAGAATCATCATCTCCTTTATGAGTGTAAGAGAACAGTCAAAATTATTATTTCATGTTTTTTACATTCTCTTTCTTCAACAATATGTAACAAAGTTGACTCCCTTTCATAATCTTACTTTTTTTCTTTTTCATTTTTTTTCTTTCTTCTCTATTCTCTTCCTTATTAATTCCTCTATTCTTTTGCTCCTAAAGACATTGGTCAGTTATCACCATGGATTTATTGAATGAAAGGTTTGGCATGTAGGTTCAAATTGATTTATAAGGATTTTTGAGTATGTAGAAAGAAATGCTAAAGCTCGAATAATACAAAAATGACCTAAATTATTTCCCAGAATTTGGTACAGATTTTCAACTTTATCATTCTGGTTCTATTTATGTGTATCATGTACAGTGATGATTATTTTGTGGAGGACGTTAGTTGTCTTATATGGTTATGAAAGGAACGTTTTAGATGTATTATCTTTGTGTTCATTTGGGATATTGTTATTTGGGAATGTAAGTGAAATTGGTGTAAATTCGGTAATCGGAGAACACGTAATTGGGTTTTATGGATTTGTTTCGAAAACTGGTTGTCGTCGGGTGAATTTAAAATTAAAAAGGTAACAAGAGGAAAGAATAGCGAATGGTTTGTGTTATTGAACAATTTGAGGAAAATATCTATGTAAGTATATTTTAGTATAAACCGTCACTTATGTATATGGTATGACTTAAAGCATTCCCGATCATAGCTATCTATATGTTGTTATTGTTTAGGATCATGTTGAGATCCCTACTGGACTTTTTGTTCATCCTACATTGATAATCCTTTTTCAGATAAATGTCGAGAAGTAGTTCAAGATTGAGGATTTTCCTTATCTGTCTGCCACAGGACCTCTCAATTGTTGGCTGAATGCCGTTATTGTAAAAGGGTTGAACCCTTTCACTTTTACGTAATGGTGTAGCTTGTGGGAAATTTATTTATTTATGTTACATGTTGCATTTATTTTGTATACGAATGAGAGCATTTTATTTTATTTATCTTTATTTAGATATTGGAACTTCTGTCTACTATCTCTGAAATTGTTTATAATAATGTTTTGGTAGTGTTATCCGAGTTATAAAAAGTGGGGCGTTACATTTACAGAGAATTTACCCACCACATTCAGAACTTTTTTTTTTTTTTATAAAAAAAGCACCTTTTTTTTTAAAAGAAAATATTCATAGAGATAGTTGTTAATTTTAATATATTAGCAAAAGAATTATCAGAGTTTAGAATACTACCAATTAGTAATAATAATTTATCTATCTCTATATTCGGTGTGTGTATAAATTATAGCCAACAAAAATATTAGTTAATCTCCTAATGAAAGAAGACCCTAGTTTTATCAGAAGTATGCTTCAACTCAAATTTCACAGATATTGCACTCACCAAATGAATCACTAGATACAGTGTAAATTTGTATACTCTCTACAGAAGTAAGTGGAATTAATATAAACAAATTAAAATATCTCGCACATAAATAGTGAAAGACGGTAGCATCAAAGAGCACCGTCTTTTCAAAAGAATTCTAAATGCTGAAAAATTACACTAACACCCCTATTTCTGTATCTAAATTTACCAACTCTGGGATCAAATATGACTTTTATTGGGTTAGTCAAATAGGGTTAGAGAGAGGTAAGAATCATCATCTCCTTTATGAGTGTAAGAGAACAGTCAAAATTATTATTTCATGTTTTTTACATTCTCTTTCTTCAACAATATGTAGCAAAGTTGACATCCTTTCATAATCATATTTTTTTCTTTTTTTCTTTTTTTGCATTTTTTTTCCTTTCTTCTCTATTATCTTCCATATTAATTCCTCCATTCTTTTGCTCCTAAAGACAGTAGTCAGTTATCACCAAGGATTTATTGAATGAAAGGTTTGGCATGTAGGTTCAAATTGATTTATAAGGATTTTTTAGTATACAGAAAGAAATGTTAGAGCTCGAATGATACAAAAATGACCTAAATTATTTCCCAGAATTTGGTACAATCTTTTAACTTTCATGATTTTTAGAGAGTATAAGTGTAACATGATTTCGCAACATTCAACTAAAATGAAAAATATAAGACTAAATAATGAAATAGTGCGCTTCCAACTGAATATTAAGAGTAAATTTAATAACCCTCCAATAAAAGAACGGCTCCAAACTCACAAGGGTTAAAGAGTTCTCACATTAGTCATCAAGATGTTCATGTCTAAGTCCAAAAATTAATCAAAGAATATTTATGTGGCTATGTGCATGTGTAGATCAATCTGAGATGAGACAAAAAATTATTTTTAATCAAACGATAGTGTAATAAACTAAGATGTAATTAACCTACTAAGGCAACAAAATTAACAATTAGATGCATAAACAATTCAAAATTTAACACAACACGCACCTAACACAAATTTTATTTTATTTTATTTTTTTTGAAATTTTGATTTTCTTTTTTCAAAACACAACCGAAAATAAAAGTAACATCGAAAATAAAAATGAAAGTAAAAATAAACACAAACCAAAGCCCTTTCCCCTAACTTAATTGATATCGTCCTCAACAGCACATACCATAAAGGATTGACAAGAACAATGAAAAGGAAGGAAAACACAAGAAATGAAAAAAAAAATATATCACCGAGATGAAGGAGATAGATGCCCCCCAACTTGAAGGAAGCTATTCCTGCAACAAGGTTAGACAATAAACACAAATATAAATTTTTTTTAAAAAATAAAACAATGTTTTCTTTATATATATGAAATAAATAAAAAAAAAGACAAAAATATAACAGTAAAATAAAAATAAAAATTGGTCTTCTATCTTGAAATCGCAAGATAGTTTAGGGTTTAAAATCTTATCCTCCTTTAACTAACCCGTCTCGGACCAGATTTCTTTGGTCCTAGTCAATGGTTCCCTTCAAAGGTGTATGCATCTATTTTGCCTTGACACACCACATTGACAACACACAAAATAAAATAAAATAACACAAAACAAAATAAAATAAACTAATCTATTTTACTTGAGTGTTGCAATTCCACTTTTCTACTTCTTATGATTTATGAGATATGAGTTCTCCCAGAAAATATTATTTGACCCGTCCAAAAGTGGACAAAAGTGAGCTAAAAGTGATCCTTTAACAAAACAAGAGTAATATATGCAAAACCTAGCATATGTATTTTTGAATAGCAAGTCATGTAAACGCACCCTAGAAACATAAATCAAAAGTTTGTTGCCAACCCACTCAAACTCACTCACTATTTTCTCAAGCACTAAATAAACAGGTGAAGGAGTATCCATGGAGATAGTCTTAACCCTATTTAAAAATTCATTAGTATCAATTAAGGGCAAAGGCTCTGACTCTTGATGCAGTACTTCCACACAAGGTGAAAAAGATGGGGTTGAGTGTAATGCCTCGAAATAAATTACAATAAATCATTCATGACAATAAGTAAATAACAATCTAAATTAGAGTAGAAAGTCCTTCCAACACATAAGACTCAGCTGTACAAAAGAGTGACACATGCAAATATACATTCATGGGACCTAACCTTGAATCTATAGCATGTGCCAACAAAATGTGAAATAGAAGTTATACAAATAACTGAAATGCCCTGAAGGCTACAACTATCCAAGACTGTGCTTGGTTACATCAAAATGGATCTATATCTAATACAGATAAAGCCCTAGGATTTCAAAAACTAATTACAACAAAGTAAACAAAATGAAGCTCTTGCTCTAATTCTCTCAAGCTACTGCCTTGGCGAAGGCATCTCACTAACATCTGAAAATGGTTTCCCATATAGAGTGAGCCAAAGCCCAATAGAAATAATCCAACACAATATATGAATCTTAAGAAAGATATAAGGGTGAAATGTGTATGCAATGCTCATGCCAAAATGTTTTACATTTCTTTCTCAAAACCATGTCATGCTCAGTTTATACCACAATTCTCAATTCATATTCTTTACAGTAGAAAACAAGGAGAATTCTCAACTGGTACAACCTTTTATGGATATTTCATGCGCGAGAAACCGTCAAACGGCACTCATGTAAACATAGCATATACAAGCGCTACTATTGCCATTTTACGGATATTTAGTCCAGGAACTAGCACCCATGTATACGCATATTTTTTGGGACATTCACCCAGGTCACACAGGCTAACTTGATTTGGTGATACACACCTCTTTCCTACATTCACCTTTTTTTTTTTTTCTTTCTTTCTAAAAATCATATACATTTTCAATGTATTAAATAAGAAACAATGTTCAATGCACATGGATGAGAAATTAGTTTTAGTTTACCTAATTCTCATGCAATTTCTACAACACTCATAGTTATCCTGCATTGATAGCCCAAAATAGATATATCTAATAAATAGAAAGATTTCAATAACAATATACATTATTATCATTTCCAAGATGTGAGCGATATAACATATCCAACTCCACCATCGTCATCAATATCCTCCATGACCATCATCAAGGCGTGAGCGATATTACAAACCAACATCATCCTTCAATATTTTTCCACCACAAGTCAAACCCATAGTTTTAGAGCAAAACCTCGTTTTCTTTCAAAATCATTTTTGAGTAGAGAAAGACATCATTCCAATTACATAAAACCCAACATCATTTCCATTATCTCAACATTTGAGATTTCTAGGGAAAAATCCCATTTTTCTTTACAAATCATTTTCCAAAAGTAAAAACCCATCACTTCATCATAGGTCAACAATAAACATTTCCAACAAACCATTTGAAAAGCCCTCTTTTTAATTTCCAACCAAAACCCTAGATTTGCCCAAAACCTTCAAAAATCACAATATTGTTTTAGAAATATCAAATAAGTAAGTTAAAAATCATAAGAGAGTGTAGAGAATTCCTATGTGAAACTTAGAAAAGGAAGAAGGGAGAAAAGCCCAAAAGTTAATGGTGACGAAACAACGATTTGCTCCGATCAAAACGAAGCCCTCGACAAGATCTACACTTAATCTCAAAGAAGCAAGGTGAGGAGATGCTTCTAGGTTAGTAGATTTGAAGATCTTTAAGCGAAAAGTGAGTTTAGAGAGAGAAACGAGTGACTCACGGTTTGGAGAGAGGAAAGAGAACATAAAGTGAAGAAAAGGGTAAGTGATGACCCTATTTATAGTGCTAGGTTAAAGTGAAATAAAGTCCCAAAATCAACCCAAAAGAACAAATCAAAATCCCCAAAAAGTAGGGCCCAAAACCGAACTAAAATCTAGAAAAAGGCTTACAGGGGTCGACCCTTCCCAGACTGGTGTCGACCCTCCAAGAAGAAGTGAAGAAAAACAATGTTGGCAGCAAACAAGGTGTCGACCCTTGGCCCCAAGGTGTTGACAGTAAATTTCAGCAACTAAACCTAGATTCAGCAATAGACAAGGGTCGACCCTTCCTAGATTGGTGTCGACCCTTGAGGCCAACAAAAAAAAAAGAAAAAGAAAAAGCAAGTGTTGACACCAACAAAGGTTGGTGTTGACCCTAAATTTCAGTAGCGATCTAAGAACACAGCAGCAAGATGGTGTCGACACCTCCAAGGTTGGTGTCGACCCTTGGAGCAGAACAAGACAAGGAAAAGGAAGCAATGTTGACACCAATAATGATGGTGTTGACCTTCAAGCCAAAACCAAATATAAGGAGAAAAGAACAACCGCCACGGATATGGTTTTCCGAATTCAAAAGCAATAAATGAGTCGAGTCTAAGCCTAGATCACTATATTGAGAGTGGATCATTCTTAGTGGAAGAAAAATGTGATTCTCTTAAAGGGGTTGATAATGGCTTATGCATATCACTGTCATCAAAATCAAAACGAGCCAAAGACTCTCTTAAAGAATTTTCTATTGAAAAATGGGAGACAGTCACTTCTTCCTTATGAAGAATATTAGCTATTTGCTCTAAATATCTTACATTTTGGCAATCGATTGACACTGGATATGCAACAACACTTTGAAATCCAAGTTGCTTTGAAGAAATGTTAACACTCTAATATCGTCATCTGAATTTTGTTGAGGTGGGATTTGGGAGTGCAACAATTGTGTACTAAATTCCATATTTTGAAAATTTTGTAGCGCTCCCTTCAAATTAGGATTTTTGTTAAGGTGGTGGAGTATAATGTTGATATTGAAAATAATCAAAAAGGGTTTCATAGTAATCGACATGCTGACTCTCATATTTCCAAAAATTATTTTCAAAATACACCATAACCCCACTACACACAAGGTTCCAAAATACTAAATAGCTTTAACCTTTGTTCCTGTCAAAAGAGCTCAAAAACTCACCTTTTTTTTTTCTTTTTTTCTTTGTGTGTGTGTGTGTGTGTGTGTGTGTTTGTGTCTCTTTACAAACATAACCTGCAAATTTGTATAAAATAAATATACAAAACAATGTGACAAACTAAATTGCAATAAAATAAAAAGGGATTTAGGACCTCCCAGAAAGAAAGAAAAAAGAAAGAAAAAAGAAAAAAAGAAAAGAAAAGAAAAGAAAAGAAACAGAAAAAAAAGAAAAGAAAATAAATGTACAGAATAAAGAAAGTGCAATAAAGTAAATGTTAGTAGTCAAAGGTTAATAGTCAAAGTTATATGTGTAGCAGATGTAATTAATCCACAAGTGTCTAATAAAAGTAAATAGTCTATGAGTTATATGTTCAATATGGATATTTGCTTCTTCTGTCACGGTATCAAAATTTTGTATTTTTTTCTTAGTTTTTGTTTTTGTTTTTTTTTTAATTTTTAAATTTATCTGCAAGAAAAAAAAAATTAAACTCAATTTTTTTTATTTTGTTTTATAAATAAATATCTAAATTAAATAGTTCTATTTTTAGTCCTTAACAATGGTGCCAAAAATTGATGTTGTTTATGCACCAAAACTACCACTCTAGAGTATGGTGGTGTATAGCGGTTAAGATCAGGTGTCGATCCTTAGGAACTAATCAAGTTGTGTTGATTCAAAAATAATAATTAAAGTAATTTAAGAAGATTGGTTTTGAAAATAATAAAACTAAAATTAATAAAACATAAAATAAAATAAGAAATATCTGAGGTTTTTGTATCCACTACTAACCTTATAATCAGGGGTTATTAAATTAGTTTTCAGAAAATCATTAATTTGGATAATATGATGTAAGTTAATCAGAAATACATCGTCAAGAAGATTTGTATATTAAAACCAAAAAATCACTAATCATCTTCGCTTAGTACGGATCGTCACCATTAAACTACACTAAACTATAGTTGATGCACTACATATCTTATTAGGTATGGCTTATCTAACAATTATACACAGCACTGAAAACAATTGTATAACGTGATTTAAATAAAACATTTATTATATAAGAAGATCTAAAAGTTATACAATTCATTTAAATAAAATCAAAACTAAAAATACTAAATGTAATAAAACTGCAATTAGTTGGTTAGGATTTCATCTTTATAGTAAGATAAAAAAAAAATAATAATTCCTAACACTCGTATACATATCACACTCTAATATTTATAAACTAAACACTCCCAACCTTGGTCGAAGGGCTCTCCCCCAAGCCCTCTTCTTCATTCCTCTTGCCTGAACTTGCAGCCTTTCATAGGCAAAAGAAAACCTGCAAAATAAATAAATGAATTAATAATTAATAATATATGTATTAGTTAGTGGTGAATTAATACTTAATATATATATATTAGTGGTGTGGTGGGTGATGATGTTGAAGATAAAAGGACAAGAAAAAGTTTATAAAAAGAGATGAAAAAGTGGAGGGGCTGAGTGGGATGGTTGGAATGAATTGGAATGGTGGGGTGATGATGATGTTGATCATGATGGTTTCTTGCTTTAATCTTCCTAACTTGATCAATGTGGAAAAAAAAAAAAAAAAAAAAAAAAAACAACGTCAATCGAAAAGTCATCAAAACCTAGCACCATCTTTCTTTTCTTTTCTTTTTTTTTTTTTTTACTTAATATTTAATATAAAATATCTAAATATTTTATTTACAACAACTTATATATAAGTACCTCAAAATATGTACAAACTCATAAAATCACATAAAATTATAAAATAATATAAATAAATAGACTAATGAAGTATATATTAGAATGTCAAATATCTAACATTTAAGTACCGATCATGTTGTTTCGTTTTCACAGGCAAAGGGTTTTATATTTATGGGTTTGATAACCATTTGTTTGTAATCGAGCCTAAATCTTGAAAATTGTAGTTGTAGGGCACTAAATTGTGTTTTAAATTTATGTATATTAACCGTCTCACATGCTGTAAATTCATACCTTAGAAAATATTGAATTTGTAATAGCATGTGGATTATTTTGTAAATCAATGGCATATTATGAATACAAGTATAGAGATTTAACGAGTATACAAATGATGGGAACTTATGATTACCAAATTGTTATAGAACATAATTAATGAGAATTGATACGCAATGTAACAGCTATTTTCGATGACCGCTCGAGCAGTCATTTGGTCGTTTGAGCAGAGATTTGCAGTTCCTAGTATCTCGCAGGTTTGTAGCGAGATCGCTCGAGCGAAGGAATGGTCGCTCGAGCGTAAAATGTGAGCTCCCAGTATTTTCACTTTAGCTTTGCAAAACTTTTGAAACTTTGCGTTCACCACTCGAGCTGTGGAAAGTTTGCTTGAGCGGTCCCTTTGTATTTTGGCACTTCGCTCGAGCGATGGAAAGTTCGCTCGAGCGGTTTAGTCAAGGGAGCAAGGTTATATTGCGATCCAAACACTTTTCTAAGTTATTTTTCTCACACTTCTTCTCTCTCTGACAGCCTTCTTTCCAAAATCCTAGCTAGAACACCCTAGATTTCATCTAGTAAGAGTAAGAATCAATCTTTGGGCCTTTATTAAAGTTGTTATCCTTGTCAAGAGCTACATTTTGAACCGATTAGATCGTGGTAGTTCGGAAGCTCATTGCGTGGACCTTCATCTCTCTTCTTGCAACCTTGAGGTAGGAATACCTTTACCCTTGTACATTTATATTTTGGCATAAATGTTAGTGAATCTTAAGGTGTGTTGAACTATTGAGATGGATGTGGTATATATATACATATGTGTATATATATATATATATATATATATGGGCTTTGTGTTGATGAAGTGTTTGTGTGAAATTGATGGTGGATTGTCGAATCAGTTATGAAATAATGAGTAAATATATTTGAATCAAGGAAAATAAATAGTTGAAAGAAAAAACCCCAAATTTTCATATGTATCCCGGAGGGTTGTTTTTGATTTTGACTTAATGGTTAATGGATAAGTAAAATTGGGGAGTCCTTGTGATTATTTGTGTTGTGTTTAAAATGTTAATATTTTGGAATGTGTTTCAGGTGCCCACTTGCCCGGTTCTCGTGAAGGCGACGAATGTGGGAATGTTGTGAGATGTCCACTATTCGGTTCGTGTGAGGACGACGAAAGTGGAAGGTTTGTGATGTCCACTGGCCATCCGTGTAAGGATTGAAAAATGTAGAGATTGAATGGTGAATTGTGTGTTGTGTAATAATTTCTGAACCAATGGAAATTCATGGGCATTAATAAAGGGCATGCATATTTAAACCAAATGTTTATATATTTTGTTAAAGTTATTCTCTATTGGGAAATTACTCATTCATATTTACTAACATATCAGGAAATGAAGAGCCCCACAACCATCAATGAAGAAGAACAAAATGACTACCTCTTTTCAAAAATCTAAATTTTTGTGAACTTGAAGTTGTAATGTAATTGTGGAACTCCTTTTCTACTTTTATTTTGAATTTTTTATTTTTATATTAAATGTCACAATGTAATCAGTAACTTAGAGGACAATGTAATTGTTTTGTAATGTTCTCTAGTTCACTGAGCTGAGATAAGTATTTTGTAATTTTGTAAACAAAATCTGTAGTTCAATGAGAAAGAGAAACAGTTACATGGGATTGTGTTAGGTGTTTATGTAGAGAATGTTCTTTTAATTGTTTATTGGGAATTATATGTGTGAGGTGTTACAAATTTGGTATCAGAGCTAACCGGGTTGAATGCCTGGAGCCCGTGGGAAGTGACTTGGTCATATTGGGTTATCATGCTAGGATGAGGGGTTGGTGGTCCTATTTGATTGTGTTTATGTGATTAGGTATGTATGGGGTCAATCCTCTCGAATATGACTTGTGTCCACTACATTCATCGAAGTCCCTTTGGAAAGGCATCTGATCAATGTTTTTTTTCCACTAGGAAATCCTTGAATGTCGTGGAATGAGTTGATATCTATGGAGAGAGATCCATATGTGTTCTATTTATTTACATGCTTATGTTAAGAATGAGAAGGAGACTTGAGGAGAAGTACTAAACTAGTAAATGAATTTTGAGTTAATTTTGTCCACATCTATTGTTATATAGGATGTCTGAACGTGGTAGGGGTCGTGGTAGTCCTCATCGAGCTGGTCGGGATATCCCGGCTCAGCCAAAAATCCCTCATCAAGAATAAGGAGTGGGTCAAAACAATATGGCTGCTCCACCGGCCCAAGACGCTATGGGAGTGTTGGCTTGAGAGATGGTCGTGGCTCTTAGGGAGTCAATGGATATTCTTAGAGCCAAGCAAGCTGCTAGAACTATTGAAGAGGAGACTAGAGTTTCATTCCTAAAAATGGAATTTTTCCGCTCAAATCTTGCTGAATTTCTTAGGGGTGCTGAACTATTAAAGGTGCATGAATGGCTTGAGCAAATCACCAAATCTTTTGAGAGTTTAGATATTCGGGATGGTAAACTTTGGGTGGCACTCGCTAGTTATCAATTGAAGAAGGATGTCGGCCAATGGTGGAAATATGCCAAGGGTCAAATTGAACACACTTGGAAGGCATTTTCTCATGCCTTTTAGGAGAAATACCTTCCTCCAACTGCGAGGGAACAGTTGAGGAGAGAGTTTGAGGAACTATTCCATAGTGGTGGTGCTTGAGGCTACTTTTATGAGCCTATCACGGTTTGCACCCGACTTGGTAGCTACAGAAGAGAGTAGGTGTCTAGAGTTTGAAGAGGCTGAGGCTGAGAATCTTTATGGAAATGATGGAAAACATGATCTAGGATTATGATAGGTTGGTGGAGTCCACGACACATGTTGAGATCATGCTTGAAGGTGACGAAAAAAGGCGGCAGCTTAAGAGACTAGGGTTTACCGAATCTCGACGTGGTTCCATGGCATCCAAAAAGTCAAAGAGTTCACCATTGGAGTTGAGGGAGTTACAAACTCAGTTATAGGAGTTGTTAGACAAATGTTTAATTAAGGCTAGTGTTTTACCCTGGGGAGCACCTGTGTTGTTTGTGAAGAAGAATGATGGGTCTATGAGGTTGTGTATTGATTATAGAGAACCAAACAAAGTCAAAGTGAAGAATATGTATCCTTTGCCACGTATTGATGACCTATTTGACCAATTGTAGGGAGTTCAAGTATTCTCTAAGATTGACTTGAGGTAGGGATTTCTTATAGAGAACAAAAATGTAAGCTTGTTGGACAAGCTTAGGGTCCAAGGCCATCCCTCCATACAAGTGTATGGAGGATGATTTTAGTGCCCTCCAGCTATGACGGCTGGATAGAAAATATCTCAAAAAAGGTGATGAAAAGCAGCCGACCACTTGAAGTGGTCGGCCAGCTACTTGAAATGGTCGGCCGACCACCACAAGTAGTCTCCCAAGACAGAAAGTGGTCGGCCAAGGGGGGAGAAGGTCTACAGCATGAAATCAAGGTAGTGGTGTGGTGGCCGACCAGAAAAGGTGGCCCAAAGACCAAGGAGACCAGTTGGCCGACCAGAAAACTGGCTGGCAGGAAGAAAAGTGGTCTCCAAGGGAACTGGTCTCCCACCCTTGTACCACCTTCCAAACAAGGAAAACAAGGTTTGTACTAAAAACAAACCAAAAAGGATGCAAGACGAAAGTTCGGGAGTCAAGGCGCGCTGCCGGAAGACTCGAAAACTAGTCTACGGTCATCAAAAGTGGTTTACGACCACAAAAGTGGTCTCCTGGACCACAATGTCCCTCTAGGCAGAGACAACAAGATATGGTTCAAAAACCACGTCAAACGGAGAACGTTAAGCGGTCCCGAGTCAAGGTGCGCGACCGAAGGTTTCGAAAACTGAAAACTAGTCTTCAAGTAGGAAAAGTGGTCTATGACCACAAAAAGGTGGTCTACAGGCCACTCCCTCCATCCAAGGAAGGGAAACAAGGCTTGGTCCACAAACCGAGCCAAAACACAAAAAGTTCAGAGGCCCGGAGACAAGGCACCCAGTTGAAAACTCCGGAAACTAGAACAAGCACAACATGCACTATCACCGAGCGCTCAATCGATGACGTCTGAGTTTTAAGGTGGGTCAAAAATTAGGTGTCTACACACTTGTGAAATCAGATTTAGAACTATAGGAGTCCGAACTGTAGGGCTAATCGTATTCGAGAGGAGCACAAAAAGCAAGCTACACAAAGTTGACAGTGCCAATGAGAATAGAAACCAACATTAGGCCATTGTTCATATCTTTGAGTACTTTCTTGGATTGTTCCTGTAGCCTTAAGTGATTTTTCCATCATTGTTTTGATGACATAAGAAATATTGTAGGGAGTCATCATCATACAATACATGCTAGAAAAAAAATGATTAAGTTTATGCTTAAGGATGAAACTCGTACATAAATATTATCTTAACATCAATTGACTTTAGAAGAAGGATCTTTATATCATATAGACCAAGTTTGGGTTTCTTAAAGAGGTGATGTTGGACAAATCCTGAGACAAGAGAAATAGATTCGAGACGAAGACTTGGCCACAAGGCTTCTTATACCATGATTTGGAAGTACAAGATATGCATCAAAAGTACAACTTTTACACCTAATTTGTAGAGAGTAAGCTATGTTATATATTACAAATAGTCACATCTCATGTGGACATATAGAAATAGACTAGTATAAAATACATTTGAAATTCAAATACATAAAACATGATTGCATAACCTTATCCAATAGTCCCCCTCAAGCTGAAGAGTGCAATGGACGAATCTATAGTTTGTTATAAAAGAATTGAAAGGATTGTGAAGGAAAGACCCTTAATGAGAACATCCTTCCTGTTCATAGTCAGAAAATAATTCTGTTTGGATCTCAGAATCTGCTCTGTTTTGCTAGAAAATCACCACTGCCGTACAACATGCTTGACCGGTTGACCTGATAAGATGGTCGGCCATACAAAATAATGGCCGACCGGCCACTGTTTCTGAGGAATACCTTGTTGCAATAGAACTGGAACAGAGTAATAAGTCATCAAAACCGAGCACCATCTTTCTTTTCTTTTCTTTTTTCTTTTTATTATTTTTATTTTTTTATTATTTAATATATTAATATAAAATATTTTAGATATTTTATATACAACAACTTATATACAAGCACTCAAAATATGTACAAACTCATAAAATCACACAAAATTATAAAATAATATAAATAAATAGACTAATAAAGTGTATATTAGAATGTCAAATATCTAACATTTAAGTACCGATCGTGTTGTTTTGTTTTCACAAGCCAAGGATTTTATATTTATGGGTTTGATAACCATTTGTTTGTAACCGAGCCTAAATCTTGAAAATTGTGGTTGTAGGGCACTAAATTGTGTTTTAAATTTCTATATATTAACCGTCTCACATGCTGTAAATTCATACCTTAAAAAATATAGAATTTGTAATAGCATGTGGATTATTTTGTAAATCTCTGGCATATTATGAATACAAGTATAGAGATTTAACGAGTATACAAATGATGGGAACTTATGATTACCAAATTGTTATAGAACATAATTAATGAGAATTGATACGCATTGTAATAGCTGTTTTGGGTGACCGCTCGAGCAGTCATTTGGTCGTTTGAGCAGAGATTTACAGCTCCCAATATCTCGCAGGTTTGTAGCGAGACCGCTCGAGCGAAGGAATGGTCACTTGAGCGTAAAATGTGAGCTCCCAGTATTTTCACTTTAGCTCTGCAAAACTTCTGAGACTTTGTGTTCACCACTCGAGCTGTGGAAAGTTCGCTTGAGCGGTCCCTTTGTATTTTGGCACTTCGTTTGAGCGATGAAAAGTTCGCTCGAGCAGTCTGGTCAAGGGAGCAGGGTTATATTGCGATCCAAACACTTTTCTAAGTTATTTTTCTCACACTTTTTCTCTCTCTTGCAGCCATCTTTCCAAAACCCTAGCTAGAACACCCTAGATTTCATCTAGTAAGAGTAAGAATCGATCTTTGGGCCTTCATTAAAGTTGTTATCATTGTCAAGAGCTACGTTTTAAACCGATTAGATCGTGGTATTTCGGAAGCTCATTGCGTGGACCTTCATGCTTCTTCATGCAACCTTGAGGTATGAATACCTTTACCCTTGTATATTTATATTTTGGCATAAATGTGAGTGAATCTTAAGGTGTGTTGAACTATTGAGATGGATGTGGTATATATATACATATGTGTATATATATATATGGGCTTTGTGTTGATGAAGTGTTTGTGTGAAATTGATGGTGGATTGTCGAATCAATTATGAAATAATGAGTAAATATACTTGAATCAAGGAAAATAAATAGTTGAAAGAAAAAACCCCAAATTTTTATATGTATCCCGGAGGGTTGTTTTTTATTTTGACTTAATGGTTAATGGATAAGTAAAATTGGGGAGTCCTTGTGATTATTTGTGTTGTGTTTAAAATGTTAATGTTTTGGAATGTGTTTGAGGTGCCCACTTGCCCGGTTCTCGTGAAGGCGACGAATGTGGGGATGTTGTGAGATGTCCACTATTCGGTTCGTGTGAGGACAACGAAAGTGGAAGGTTTGTGGTGTCCATTGGCCATCCGTGTGAGGATTGAAAAATGTAGAGATTGAATGGTGAATTGTGTGTTATGTAATAATTTCTGAACCAATGGAAATTCATGGGCATTAATAAAGGTCATGCATATTTAAACCAAATGTTTATATATTTTGTTAAAGTTATTCTCTATTGGGCAATTACTCATTCATATTTACTAACATTTCAAGAAATGAAGAGCCCTACAACCATCAATGAAGAAGAAGAAAATGACTACCTCTTTTCAAAAATCTAAATTTTTGTGAACTTGAAGTTGTAATGTAATTGTGGAACTCCTTTTCTACTTTTATTTTGAATTTTGTATTTTTATATTAAATGTCACAATGTAATCAGTAACTTAGAGGACAATGTAATTGTTTTGTAATGTTCTCTAGTTCACTGAACTGAGATAAGTATTTTGTAATTTTGTAAACAAAATCTGTAGTTCAATGAGAAAGAGAAACAGTTACATGGGATTGTGTTAGGTGTTTATGTAGAGAATGTTCTTTTAATTGTTTATTGGGAATTATATATGTGAGGTGTTACAAATTTGATATCAGAGCTAACCGGGTTGAATGCCTGGAGCTCGTGAGAAGTGACTTGGTCATATTGGGTTATCATGCTAGGATGAGGGGTTGGTGGTCCTATTTGATTGTGTTTATGTGATTAGGTATGTATGGGGTCAATCCTCTCGAATATGACTTGTGTCCACTACATTCATCGAAGTCCCTTTGGAAAGGCATCTGATCAATGTTTTTTTCCACTAGGAAATCCTTGAATGTCGTGGAATGAGTTGATATCTTTGGAGAGAGATCCATATGTGTTCTGTTTATTTTCATGCTTGTGTTAAGAATGAGAAGGAGACTTAAGGAGAAGTACTGAACTAGTAAATGAATTTTGAGTTAATTTTGTCCACATCTATTGTTATATAGGATGTTTGAACGTGGTAGGGGTCGTGGTAGACCTCATCGAGCTGGTCGGGATATCCCGGCTCAACCAAAGATCCCTCATCAAGAATAAGGAGTGGGTCAAAACAATATGGCCGCTCCACCGGCCCAAGACGCTATGGGAGTGTTGGCTTGAGAGATGGTCGTGGCTCTTAGGGAGTCAATGGATACTCTTAGAGCCAAGCAAGCTGCTAGAACTATTGAAGAGGAGACTAGAGTTTCATTACTAAAAAAGGAATTTTTCCGCTCAAATCTTGCTGTAGACACCCCAAATTGGGGAGTCCTTGTGATTATTTGTGTTGTGTTTAAAATGTTAATATTTTGGAATGTGTTTCAGGTGCCCACTTGCCCGGTTCTCGTGAAGGCGACGAATGTGGGAATGTTGTGAGATGTCCACTATTCGGTTCGTGTGAGGACAACGAAAGTGGAAGGTTTGTGGTGTCCATTGGCCATCCGTGTGAGGATTGAAAAATGTAGAGATTGAATGGTGAATTGTGTGTTATGTAATAATTTCTGAACCAATGGAAATTCATGGGCATTAATAAAGGTCATGCATATTTAAACCAAATGTTTATATATTTTGTTAAAGTTATTCTCTATTGGGCAATTACTCATTCATATTTACTAACATTTCAAGAAATGAAGAGCCCTACAACCATCAATGAAGAAGAAGAAAATGACTACCTCTTTTCAAAAATCTAAATTTTTGTGAACTTGAAGTTGTAATGTAATTGTGAAACTCCTTTTCTACTTTTATTTTGAATTTTGTATTTTTGTATTAAATGTCACAATGTAATTAGTAACTTAGAGGAAAATGTAATTGTTTTATAATGTTCTCTAGTTCACTGAACCGAGATAAGTATTTTGTAATTTTGTAAACAAAATCTACAATTCAATGAGAAAGAGAAACATTTACATGTGATTGTGTCAGGTGTTTATGTGGAGAATGTTCTTTTAATTGTTTATTGGGAATTATATGTGTGAGGTGTTACAAATTTGGTATCAGAGCTAACCGGTTTGAATGCCTAGAGCTCGTGGGAAGTGACTTGGTCATATTTGGTTATCATGCTAGGATGAGGGGTTGGTGGTCCCATTTGATTGTGTTTATGTGATTAGGTGTGTATGGGGTCAATCCTCTAGGATATGACTTATGTCCACTACATTCATCGAAGTCCCTTTGGAAAGGCATCTGATCAATATTTTTTTTCCACTAGGAAATCCTTGAATGTCGTGGAATGAGTTGATATCTTTGGAGAGGGATCCATATGTGTTTTGTTTATTTACGTGCTTATGTGTTAAGAATGAGAAGGAGACTTGAGGAGAAGTACTGAACTAGTAAATGAATTTTGAGTTAATTTTGTCCACATCTATTGTTATATAGGATGTTTGAACGTGGTAGGGGTTGTGGTAAACCTCATCAAGGTGGTCGGGATATCCTGGCTCAACCAGAGATCCCTCATCAAGAATAAGGAGTAGATCAAAACAATATGGCCGCTCCACCGGCCCAAGATGCTATGGGAGTGCTGGCTTGAGAGATGGCCGGGGCTCTTAGGGAGTCAATGGATATTCTTAGAGCCGAGTAAGTTGCTAAAACTATTGAAGGGGAGACTAGAGTTTTATTCCTAAAAAAGGAATTTTTTTGTTCAAATCTTGTTGAATTTCTTAGGGGTGCTGAACCATTAAAGGCGGATGAATGGCTTGAGCAAATCACCAAATCTTTTGAGATTTTAGATATTCGGGATGGTGAACCTTGGGTGGCACTCGCTAGTTATCAATTGAAGAAGGATGCCGGCCAATGGTGGAAATATGCCAAGGGTCAAATTGAACACACTTGGAAGGCATTTTCTCATGCCTTTTAGGAGAAATACCTTCCTCTAACTGTGAGGGAACGGTTGAGGAGAGAGTTTGAGGAACTAGAATAGTCCGGTTCCATAGTGGTGGAGCTTGGGCTACTTTTATGAGCCTATCACGCTTTGCAACCGACTTGGTAGCTACAGAAGAGCGTAGGCGTCTAGAGTTTGAAGAGGCTGGGGCTGAGGCCGAGAATCTTTATGAAAATGATGGAAAATATGATTTAGGATTATGATAGGCTGGTGGAGTCCACAACACATGTTGAGATCATGCTTGAAGGTGAAGAAAAAAGGCGGTGTCTTAAGAGACAAGGGTTTACCGAATCTCAAGGTGGTTCCATGGCATCCAAAAAGTCAAAGAGTTCTACGTCTTCTCATCTACTGCCGTTACCGGCCGTGTCATCAAATCCTATGTTAGGAAAGAGTACGGATAGTACGAGACAAAGTGGGATCACTTGTTATTGATGTGGTGAGTAGGGTCACAAGTCCATTACATGTCCACGGAGGGGTAACCAACAACGTCAGCCTTCTACTCATCCTCAGAATCAAACCTTGGGTGGAGGTTAATTGGTCGTTTGCTATTTATGTGACCAGCCGAGTCATATGAAAAAATTTTGTCCCCAGATTGTCAGAATGGCTAGTGTTTCAAGGTTTCAAGTAGGGCAGAGCCAGAGACAGACTTATCAGCCAATTCAGTCTGGACAGGCATCTAACTTGTATATGGGGCTACCTTCGCACAGTCTGTGCAACATACCTATTATCACAGGGGTGAGCAGAGTGAACAAAGACCCCAATGGAGAGTCTATGCTGTCACCGCATCGAAACAGTCGATTAGGCTAATGGTGATGTGGGGTATATATCTTATATACAATATTTGGGCCAATGTGTTGATAGATATTGGGGCATCTCACTCATTCATAACATCTACATTTGCATCTATGTTGGGGTTAGAGGCTGAACCATTAGAATTTTCTCTTTTGGTAGAATTACCAGTTCGAGGTAAGATGGCATTGAACCATGGGTGTCGTCGATCTGTAATTGAAGTTGCTATCCGCTAACTTCTTTTTAGTTTGGTGTTGTTAGATATGACGAATTTTGATGTTATCCTCGGTATGGACTAGTTGTCCTCTTATCGTGTTGTAATAGATTGTTATTGTAGGAGAGTTACAGTGTGTACGGTTGAGGATCACTGTTTTTATTGTATAGGGGATAGAACTGATAGTCTTTTAACGTCGTCATATGACTCTCGTAGTCGAGGAAAATTCACTTCCCTTCGTGCAATTTGACGAGTGATAGGAATAGTAAAGCACGAAGGGTATTCCCTAGGGTAGTTTGTGAATATTTAGATGTCTTTCCAGAGGACCTCACCGAGCTACCACCTTATCGTGAGGTTGAGCTTTCTATAGACCTAGTGCTGGGTATGACACCCATTTCTATGTCACCCAATAGATTCACTTCGGCAAAGTTACTGGTTTCGAAGGAGCAATTACAAGAATTATTAGACAAGAGTTTTGTACGTCCTAGTACTTCGCCCTGGGGAGCACCGACTCTTTTTGCCAAGAAGAAGGATGGTTCATTAAGGCTATGCATTGATTACCGTAAGCTGAATAGGGTCACCGTTAAGAATAAGTACCCATTACCTAGAATAGATGATCCTTTTGACCAATTTAATGGTTTTCAGTGTTTCTCAAAGATATATCTAAGATCGGGTTATCATCAGTTACGTGTGAAAGAAGAAGATATTCCAAAGACGACCTTTCTTACTCGATATGGCCACTATGAATTCCTTATGATGCCATTTGATTTAACCAATGCTCCTGCCACCTTCATGGACTTGATGAATCTGGTTTTCCAGGAATATCTCGACAAGTTTGTGGTAGTCTTTGTAGATGATATTTTTATATATTCACCCTATAAGGAGGAACATAAGGTGCACCTTCAGATTATGTTGCAATTACTTAAGGAGCACATGCTATATGCTAAGTACGAGAAATGTGAGTTCTGGCTCTTCGAGGTGAAATTTTTGGGTCACATTGTTTCTAAGGATGGGTTGCCGTAGATTCTTCGAAGATTGAGGTGGTACAGAATTGGGACCTAGGAACGCATTTGAGATCTGTAGTTTCTTGGGTCTTGTCGGTTACTATCGACGGCTTGTGAAAGACTTCTCTTCGTTACCTTCTCCATTAACTAGGCTAACGAGAAAGGGAGTGAAGTTGGTTTGGAATGAATTATATGAGAAATCCTTCTTAGAGTTGAAGGCTAGATTAACCACTGCATCAGTTTTGGTCATTCCAGAAAAAGGTTTGGGTTACACTATATGTTGTGATGCCTCTAGGGAAGGTTTGGGATGTGTTTTGATGCAAGAAGGTAAGGTAGTGGCGTATGGTCCGCGCCAATTGAAAACCCATAAAAGAAATTACCTGACTCATGATTTAGAGTTAGCTGCAGTTATTTTTGCTCTAAAACTATGGAGACATTACTTGTATGGGAAGAAATTTGAGGTGTTCTCAGATCATAAAAGTCTTAAATACCTATTTTCTTAAAAGGATTTGAATTTATGTCAAAGAAGGTGAATGGAATTTTTAGAGGATTATGATTTTGAATTACACTACCATCCGGGAAAAGCCAATATGGTGGCCGATACTTTAAGTAGAAAATCTGTGAGTACTATTGCCAATCTTGCAATTAGGGAATGGGAAATGGTGGGTGACTTACGTGAATTTGATTTGCATCTTAGTGAATCTTCTGAGTATGCCACTTTATTTTTCGTCCTTACATAACCGACACTTGTTACTCAAGTTATGGACGAACAACGGGATAACTTGAAAGTTGAAACAATCAAGGAGAAAATTTCACAAGGGAAGGAGGAAAAGGGTTTGATGGTTGATTCCAATTTTAATGTCCAGTATCTAGATAGCCTTTTTGTACCTAAATCGTGTAGAGACGGAAATTTCACCACTCTCGTCTTGCAGTACATCTGAGGGGCACAAAATATACCATAATCTTAGCCGACAATTTTGGCGGAGGGGTATGAAGCGGGATGTGGCTACATTTGTGTCCAAGTGTTTAACTTGCCAAGAAGTCAAGGTAGAACATCAACGACCAGCCGAGTTATTGCAACCCTTGCCTCTCTTGGAATGGAAGTGGGAACGTATCACTATGGACTTTGTTTCGGGCCTCCCTAGAACACAAAAGGGTAATGACACAGTTTGGGTGTTTGCGGATCGATTAACTAAGTTGGCTTATTTTCTCGCTATATGTATGGGGGACTCAGTTGATTACCTGGTAGAACTTTATGCTAAAGAGATTATCTGACTTCATGGACTTCAAGTACATGTAAACTCCCCATTTTGACTGCCCTTAAGACTGGGGCACTTCACTCTGAACACACAATGATGAAATGTTATACCGTGCAAATTTTCAAATCTTCAGCAAAAGAATTTAGTTTTAAGCTTCAAACCGAAACCTTGCACCCCATTTTGGAGCAAACCCTATTTTTCTAGCCTGACCACCCAAAAAATAGCAAAACTAAAAAAGGCTGACAATCCACATTATGTTGGCCGGCTGGCCATCCTCTTGGCTGACCGGCTATGTTTGCCGAGAACAAATATTTTGCAACAGAAATTGCTCACATGCATGAGATTTGGCTAGCTGCTCTCATTTGAAGATATTTACGTTGAAAGGCGGTGGAAACTCTATAAAAACAACACCTCCCCTTAAGATTTAGGGTTAGAACATTTCCCAAAGGCTCAGAGGTTTACCAAAAATTATTCTGTACCCTCTTGATAGATATACTATAGATACACCATTGGAGCTTAGACTTGAAGTTTTTTGCTGAGTTTTTGAACATAATTTCATATACTTGAGAGTGTTTAGATTGTGGTTTGTAAACCAAGAAACTCTTCCTTCTCTCTAGAGGTTGATTCTTCAACTTTTTTCATTACTTAGCTTATTGTTCTTGATATCAATACTGATTTTCAGAGTGTTTTAGGCTTAAACATGTGATTTAAAACTTGTTGAAGGTGAAAGGGTTAGCCACCCTTCCATAGTTTTGTTCTCTAGTGTGGCTCTCTTGTTGTTCTTTATTTATTTTTATTTTTTTGCTTCTTTCCTTTCATTTTCAGCACTATTTTAGGTAGATTATGATTAAATATGAACTGTATATACATGCTTAAAGCTTATATAGATAGTTTAACTCTTGTCCTCTATCTCTCTTCTTGGAAGATATTGCAAAGCTCTCTTCTAGTTTCTTCTTTCTAGTATGGAAATGAATGTTTCATCCATGTTCCATGAATAGGAAGATGAGCTTGCAATCATCTCTCTATAGCTTTCATTTCTTGCTTTTACTTAGTTTAGTTTTTTTTTTTTTTTTGCTACAAAGCTACATGAGAGCTCTTTCATCAAGACTATTAGAGACTCTTTTCTAGTTCTTTTGAAGCATGGACATGGAGGTTTCAATCCATCTTCCATGAGTAGGAAGAAGAGTCTCTTTGGTTTTCTTAATGATGGAACCGCCTGTGTATGAGCTTTGCCTCCAAGAATGGCTCCTTTTAAACCTATTCTCTCTAAGCTTGAGGATTCACTTGTTCTTGTTTTCCATGAGATTTCAGTGGGTTTTGGCCATATCTTTGATTATCTTTCATAATTAGTTTTAGTTAGCTTTGTATCCATTAATTGTCATCTCGTTGCTTCACTAATCATCATTTAAATACCCTTGGTATGTTTGATGATTTGTGAGGCAAACCCACTCTCTCCTTGAGAATTTTTCATGACAAGAGAGAGAAGAGAGGATAAACAACTTTCCGAAACACTCTGTTTTGCTCTATTCTAATTTTGATTGTAGCAGATCCTCCACCAGAATCAATGGCCGGCTGGCTAATCCCCTGTACGGCCGACTAATTCTATAGGCCGACCGATTATAGACACCTCATTTTGATTGCCCGCAAGACTTTGACGCTTGGTCCGGTGCACTTAATGATGAAAATGGTGTTGTGTACTGTTCGAATGTTCAACGAAGGAATCTGAGCTCGGGCCTCGAAATAATCCCAAACCTTCTATATTTACCTTGTTTGTACCTTGAAATCTCTTTTTTGAACCTTGTGCCACCCTGCACTGAACCTAAAACAGAGAAATAGGGAGCATTTTTAGTGCCGATCGTCATACATTGGGAGTCGGCTGGCTCTCAATAAACACTGTTCTGGGCAGGAGTGGGCCAACTATCCATTTTGTAAAGATATTTATCATCTTTTTTGCTCAAACTCTATAAATACGAGGTTATATCTCTGTTTTGAGGGTTGAACAATTTCAAAAGAGCCTATACATACATTGAGAGCTTCTTCTTCTCGTGCAAGTCATATGTGAGCTAGCTTACCAACCTTAAGCCATATCCATACTCCATACACATCCTGAAACCTTAACCTTGAAGCCTTGGTTGAACCTTAAGAAGCACAATTCAAGCTTGAGAGTGTGTTAGGAGTAAGTTTAATCAACCACCAAAGCTTACTCCATTTGAGAGGTATAAGCTTGTAACTCATGCTTTTGCTTTCATATTTTATCACTTTCTATCTATTTCTTGTGTCTTTGTTTTGCTTTGATCCTAGTTCAAGTGTTGAAACTTGAGTTTGAATGGCTACGAAAGGGTAGAGAGGGTTGAAACCCTTTTTTACACATTACTTCATAGCCCAAAACTTGTCTCTACACTCTTTTCTTTGCTTTCCAAATTGATTTTTAGAGTTTAAAAGAGGCCAAAAAACAAGGTTTGAAGGTTTAAAAATGGAGAGGTTGGCCACCTCTCCTTGCTCTTGTTCACTAGCTTTGCTTTGCCTTGCTCTTTCCTACTCTTTTTATGGTTTTTGGCCACTGTTTTACCATATTAGAGGCAGTTTTAGGGTTGTCCTAATTTATTTAATTAGTTCATGCTGTGGTTAGTTTGCTTGTCATGTCATAGGTTCTAATAAATAGCTTGTTGCATGTTGTTCTTGGCCATTCTTTGTTTAAATTCCGTATCAAGAGTCTCATTTTAATAACCAATCTTAGCATTCATCTCGGCAACCTCCCCCTTCTTTGGTTGAGATTTGTTTCAACCAGTTGATAGTTATTCAAAGCATGAAAAGGAGAATTATGCTTAATGGCTTAACCTCTATTGAGGTTTATCGTCAACGGCATAGTCTCTCTTTCATGTTGAGAATCACTTCCCATTTGACGTTCTTTTCATATGAGTGGACTAAAACATCACCTTGGACAAATTGATTAAAGAATGGCAAAGACTAACGAATTTGACTTAAAATGGACCAACCAACATAAAGAAAATGAGCTATATTACACGGACCCAGCTGAATGTTATGCTGAGTCTATCATTCTGAGGATTGTCATGTATCGATCCATGATACGTTGACAAGACTTAGAGCATGTCTACTTCCCTTTTTGAGTCTTCATGATAAGAGGGAAGGGTGGTCTTTCATCGCATTTATCAATTTTGTCCATATGTGCTCGGGATCATCAAGCCATCAATGTGAGCTAATTGATGGTTTCGAATGTGAATTTGTTCACCTCTTGAGCTTTCCATGGCAGAGAAGGGTAGAACGGACACACAAGGCCAAGAAAAGGCTTTGTCTACACTGTTCTCACCTTAGAACACAAAAACAGTTTTTGCATAAAATTTAGTGCCGGCCGACACTATTTTGGCCCAGCCAGATCCTATTTAGGGCCGACTGGCTCCTATTGTGTGGAAAACAAAGGCATTTTTACAGAAGCATGGAGCAGTGATTGAGGGTGAGATAGAGCCATCTGGGGTAGATAATGCAATTTCAAGACATTGTGCATGCAACCCTCATGCATCCTTACTTACATCCATGTTGAAAATGAATGATCTCATTATTTTTGTAATTAAATAATTCTTGTTGTAATTAATTATTGTTGCAGTTATTATTATTTATTTGTAATTACTCATTCCTTCCCATATACTTGCTGTAATAGCTTAGCTATTTATTTATTTACTTATTCATTCAGTTTTGTAATAGTTAGCTATTTATCCAGACACTCAGACATTGACTCAGACCCTCTTGTATGAGGGTAAAATTTTAATAAGTGTGTGTGTCTTCTAACCCAACGTCTTTCTCCCTTTTATTTACCCGCTTATGATGGTAGCATAAGAATATCATGTTTACTTAGCATTTTCCATGTTTGCATACACTTGTCTTGCATGTATTAAGCTCTGTTCATCATTCTAACAAGCATTGCCATTTAAATACTTCTTTCAATACATGCTTAAACTACATGCTATCAAATTGATTCGCATGCCATGTTTAGTAGCCGAGCCTATTAATTGTGTCTTGTGTGTGTTGTATTAGTCATATTGCATTAGTTAGGATCATGCATTTTTCTAACTCTTTTATTTCTTTTTAGCTTGCCTTAGAGTACTGGGTGAGCATTTATCACTTTAGCATATTGCATAAGTGTGAGTGCTGCCATATCGAGCATGCTTTCCATGAGGCTAGTTGCTTAAATGATTTACCTATTTGAATGCCTGTAGAAGAAGGCTAATTTCTAAAATTGGGATGAATTGATTAATGTCCATACAAACTCACTTTTTCAACTGACGCGTATTCAAAACATTTTCAAAAACAAACATGAAATCAAAACGTTCCAATTTTTGCAAATTAGTCTATACTTGTGTGCACATTACATAGTAAAATTAGTCTAATAACCGGAATAAGAGCATATAATGTAAATAAGAATCACATCATGATTAGTAGAGGCCGATCTTTGATCGGGCGAGTGAGGTGCTTAATTCATGACCTTCCCCTTTCGTACCTAAGTTTGCGAGTCGAGACACTTTGGTGATAACGGACACATGGCCTTTGGCACGAGTCATGGGTTTCCTAAATTTTCCAAAAATATTTAGGTGATGACTCTGTAATCTGGCAAAGTAGTCCATTTTTTATTCAAAATTGATTTTCCAAAGAATTGTCGGATTTAGACTCTTTTTGTGTTTTCACTGTTTCATATTGCACTTGTGAAATCAGATTCAGAACCACAGGTGGAGTTCGAACTGTAGGGCTTATCGTCTTCCAAAAGGAGCATGAAAAGTTGAGCTACACCGACCACCTTTTTTGTACTACTATGGTGCTTTTTCTAGTGAAATAGAGCACATCCTAAGGCCCAAAACAAAGTCATTTTCTAACTGTGAACAGAGGAGCTTCTGGCAGTGAACAGTGGGGGTTTTCAGAGGATGTTCTCGCCCGTGTTCGCGTGATTCATTGCCTCTCCTTTGATCCTTTTAATTTAGCTACTTCAATTTGTATTTTGTATTAAATTAGTTAACCAATTCATTTGTGTTTGTAATTAAGTAGTTTATGTAATTAATTAGTTCATTTGCTCGTATTGTAATAATTAGTAGCTTTCATTCAGGTTTGTAATAATTAGTTAATTAGGGTGTTTGGGCCCTCTTGTGTGAGGGAAAATTTGTAATAATTGATGTATGTCTTCCAATTCCCATTTCTTTCTCCCTTTTACTTACTTGCTCACTATAGTTGTATAGCATCATGTTTTCTCTATCATTGCCACGATTTGCATCCATCTTTGCATGCATTAAGATTTGGCTCATCATACTATCATTGTCATTTTTACTTAGTTGAATACGTGGGCTACCGCATGCCTTGAATCGATTCATACGTCATGTTAAGAAGTTGAATCCGATAGTTACATTTTTGTATGTGTTGCTTTAGTCATGTGCATTGTTAGGGTCATGCATTTTTATAATTGCTTTTTTTTTCTTTGGCTGACCTCTGTGTACTAGGTGAGCATTTTTAGCTTTAGCATATTCGTATGTGTGATTGTTGCCATGCTTAGCATCTTACCATGAGGCTACGTGCTTATTTGAAATACTTCTTTGAATGCCTGTGGATGAAGATTATTTTACTTGCATTGGGGATGATTTTGACCAAATGTTTGTGCAAGCGCATTTATTTTCTTTTGAGTTGTGTGCACTCAAAACTCTTTTAAAAGAATCACACAAAATCAAGTTATTTCCAAAGTAAGCAAAACAGTCGATACTTGTGTGCCTCACATAGTAAGTTAGCATATTAATAATTAGAATAAGAGCATATAATGTTGATAAAATTCACATCATGGTTAGTAGAGGCCGTTCTTTGATCGGGTGAGTGCGTTTGCTCAATTCATGACCTTCTCCTCTCATACCTAAGTTCTCGAACCGAAACAACTTTGGTTACGACGGACAAGTGGCCTTTGGCACGAGTCACAGGTTTCCTAAATTTCCCAAAAATATTTAAGTGGCAACTCTGAAATAGGGCAATGCAGTCCATTTTTGGCATCTCTGATGATTAATGGATTTTCTAGGATTTGCCAGATTTGGACTCTCATTCATTTTTCTATTTCACATTGCATTTGTGAAACCAGATTCAGAACCACGGGAGTCCAAATTTTAGGGCTAGTGTACCCAAGGAGACTAAACCCCTCCGAGGAGCGTGGAAAACCAGCTATAGTTTTTGGCGATTTTGTTGGGAAACTTGGAGAACTTGACTTGGACTTCATGATGTGAAATTTTATTTACATATATATGTTCATTGCATTACATTTGCATCAGTGCTGATAAGTGACTGTGTTTACCATTGATATCTTGGACGATTTGCCGGAGGCTTGCCAAAAGGCTGGTCAAATGCAGGCAATGTCACATTGGGAACACAACCCTTGGATCTGGGTTCCTGCTGTACTTCCTGATCCTTATTTTACTTTTCGGTGTTAAGTGTGAGAGGTATATTATGTAATATTACTGAGGTACCCTTTTTGACCAATTGGCCTAGTGCATGTGGTAAAGCTCTAGTGACTGTTCCAAAAATAGAACAGGAAGCTCATCCATATTCAGGATATTGTAAAACCACTTGTTTAAATAGTGAAAATCTAGATCATGCCGAAGCAGGATAGGGTAACCCTACCCCTCATAGGGGTGTTTTTGGCTCTTTTTACCTGCTATGTGCTCTGCAGTGGATCTGTACAGGGGTGTTTCATATCATTGGTTTAGTTATATCGGTTTATGGGGTAGAATTCAGCAAGGAGTACAGTTATTCTGTTGAAAATTGGGGCTGAGGTGCTGTCTGTTTTCTCTTTTGCTAGGTAGTCCTGGAACCCTAGCTTCAAAAGGCTCTGATATCCTTCGGGTACTCTAGACTCATGTTGATAGACTTTGTATGGTTAGAGATTTAGTTTTGGGGTAGCTAGTGTTTGCTTCATTATCACCGGTGGCAAGGCGAAGAAGGGCTAGATAAGGTTCACTTGTTCCACTGTTCTGGCATTTACCAGTTTGATCACCTTTATTCAGAGCACAATCATCTACATCTATCATGGCTCAAGCTCTGACAAATCTGGAGGAATTACTAATTCGTCTTCAGTAGTCAGTCGACTCACTCCCGCATGACATAGACCGCCAAGTCGAGGTCACGAATAGGTTGCAACAATAATAACACCAGCCGACTGCGGCTTCTACTTCGTAGACACTAACATGGCTACTCCTATACCTGGTACCACTGCTAATGCTGCTATAGCTCAGGATACATCGACCGAGAGTGTTCCTATTTTTTCCGTCTAGGCAGATCCAATCCCAGTTTAGATGTTTAGAGCTCCAGTTCACCAGCCTGAAGCACCTTTTGAGTTTGAGTTTGAGTTTGAGTTTGACCAAACCCTACTCAAAGTCAACAAACTTGAGAAACTATTCAAGAAGGCGTATAGGGTTAACTCTATTCCGGATATTGAGGATGGATATACGGAGTCTGTTGTTACTCTGGAAGTGGTTCAAAATGTTGCATATTGACGACTTCAATGGCTCTGGAGATCCAATGGTGCATTTGTGCTTTTTCTCTGATATTCTACGACCAATGGGTGTGACTAGACTTCAGAAGCTGTCGCTATTTAGCCGAACCATGTCTGGTATAGCTTCTATCTAGTATGCTAAATTAGAGGACTCTGTGAAACAGAGCTGGGAGGAGTTGGCCAAATCTTTCATTGCCCAATATTCCTACAACACGCAGATCGAGGTCATGACTCGTGATCCTTAGGCAATGCGTCTGGAATCGAAAGAGGGCTTTTTAGAGTTTGTTACAAGATGGAGGGCAAAGGCAGCTATGATGGCAAACAGGCCTGCAGATAAAGAGCAAGTTCGTATAATTGTTAGAAATCTGGCATGAAAGGCTATTACAGAAAATGATAGTCCTTCCACTATTCAACTTTAAGGACCTCCATGAAATTAGGGTTCAAATCGAGGATGCCATCAGACAAGGGATCCTTGTGGAAGGTAATGAGTCTATGAGGAAAAATGTTGTTCGCAATTCCAATGTTATTACCAATGGTAGCACAGCCGCGAAATGCTCAGAAGTAAACATTGTCACTAGTCCCATCAAAAACTCTTTTGTTGATAACAGCCTAAAACCAACCACTTCAACTTGGCCCCAAGCTCGAAATTTCCATCCTCTTTACATGGGTCTTTCTCAAGCCTTGAAAATTCTGCTAGAAAAAGGGCACCTAAAGCTACTAGACCCTCGACCACTCCCATGTCCTCTTCCACCAAGACATGACCCTGCTAAATACTGTGCTTATCATCAACAAGATGATCATGATACAAACCGTTGCATCCGCCTCCATCATAAGATTCAGGATCTTATTGACGAAGAGATCATAGCTACACCAAAAAGACCTCATGCCACCACTAGCCCATTACCTCTACACCTTAACCTAATCCATACACTGCCATCCACCTACAACCCCAGCATATATATCACCTCAGCCCATTTACTCAAGCCTAAGGTGTTCATTCCAGAAAGCACGTACTTGTGTATGATGGATGCACTTGAATCCCAATCATCTCAAACCCTATAAAATACACTGCAAGCACCAATGGCTGAACCCATTACTTCTGAGCTGTTGAGCGTGATTGAAGATCTTCAGAGAACTGTAGTAGATTTAACCTTTAGGATCTTGGCTCCATCATCGACTACATCACATGCTAGAAATTTCACACCAAAAAACTCCATAATCTTGGGGCAAGCTGCAATTGAAAAGGGCCAACCCAAAGCTATCTCAAATCTGGGTGGTGACATGTCAACAACAAATGGGCCTCACTCCGATATAGCCACCCAATCCCTTGGCAAAGTTGAAGCAAGTGGCAAGAACAAGGCTGGGGCAAGTATTGATCCTTATGTACATCTTCGGTGGGCTATAGAGGCTTTGAAGGTCAAAAGGCTATACAAATGCTTGCAGTTGTTGCAAAAACCTTGGATGACAATGTAGTCGCTCAAGTTTGGGGCATTTTGGATGATGGGGTAAACCAAGCAACACGTGTCGACCCCTTTGGCAATACTTCCAAGACTGGTAGTCGCACCTCCAATCCCCTTTACATGACCTGGTCCAAAGCTCTCTAAATCCTCATAGGGTAAGGCCATCTCAAACCCCTTGACTCCTGATCTCTTCCTGATTTCCTTCCAGCCAGGTATGATGTTACCAAGTATTGTGCCTTCCATCAGCAACTCGTCCATGACACTGACCGTTATTTTCGTCTTCGCCATGAAGTATAAGACCTAATTGACAACAAGGCCATCGTCTCACCAGGTCTTACAAAGTCTATCGGCATTGGATCAATGAACTTAGGGGATAATGCCACTGGTTCTGTAATTGGGAATGAACCACTTGCTGATAGCGCTCATTTTACTCTGGACATGGTGGATGGCATGTGTTGCTTTTAGCAATGTGAAAATGTTGTTTATTTTACTTTCTAACTTGGGTATTGAGTCAGTCTTGTTGTGTCAGAGTTTGGTGATTTCGAGGTTATTAACTCGGACATCACTGTCTTGTTTTTGTTTGTCTTTTAACTATTTCTTTTGAGTTTGTTTCTATTATTGAGCCGGATGAGCCAGAAGTTCTGAATGAAATTGCAGTAATTTTCACCTACTTCTTTGTGCCTTTAAATCATTGCATTGACCAAACTTTTTCAATTTTTTTCCCCAAAACTGTGATAAAAAACCAAGAGGAAGGAATTCCTCAGGGTTTGTGACATTTGATCGACTGAAAGGAAGAGAGGCGTGCTAAGCCCTTAATGAGTTAGATCATGTTTGATAATGTGGGTACTGAGAAGGATCCGAGCTTGGCCAAGATTGGTTTTATATTGTCTTCAAAGAAGCATGAGTGACGAGTCGTTTTATTAAAAGATTTCAATTCTTTTTTTTTGTGTGTGGTCCTACGAAGACATGTCTGGACTTGATCTTGAGATTGTATATCATAGGATCACCCTCGAGACTTGACCCTTTTGCTTTCAAACCTTGAACCTTGATTTAGAATGTTCAACGATCAACCGCAATATGAGGCTTCCATGGCCGGATCGGAAGCAACTCTTGAACTAGGGGGCAATAAGGTCAGATATGGTCGAAGGAATCTTGCACAACCGGATTAGAAACAGCCCATGAACTAGGGGCAAAAAATGTCAGATGTGATCGAAGATTTAGAATTGGTTCATTTCTCAAGACAATGGAGATTGGCAAGAAAGCCAAATCCCAGAATTTGAGAAAAAAAAATTTGTTGCTGAAGGACAATCAAGTTCCTGTCTACGACATTGGGGGCAAAATCAGACCCAATTGAATGGGCCCTTACATCATTAACAACTATTTGGTCAGAGAGCAGCCATTCTCATGAATTTAGATGGCTTAGAGATCTCACAACCGATCAACATGGACAAGTTAAAGTTTTCTATCTTTGAGAGGCTTGCTGGGTTGAGAACTCAGAAGGGCGACCCTGGCAAAAGTTAGAGCGAAAAAAAAAAGGAAAAAAGAACAAAAATGAAAAGAAAGAAAAAAGAAAAGAAAAAGAAGAAGAAAGATAAATGAAAAGATAAAAAATAGAGCTTGCAAGGTTGAAAACTTGAAAGGGCGGCCTTGGCAAAAGTTAGAATGTAAAAGGAGAGAGTTAATACTCGAGTGCACCTTAACTCAGAACTACGTGAGTCTTGATTCCTATCTTTGGGATATGTAGGCGACTTCATCTTGAAGTTCGGCCCTAACCATTTTCAGCCAGCGTATCTCATCCATGTTGATTGGCTTATCTTTGTTCAACTCGGCTAACCTATCCATGTCCAATTGGCTCATCTTCATGCAAATTCGATTGTCCTATTCCAATAAAAGATTCAGCTGCAAGAAAAATCAAGTTCGGATTTGAGGTTGTGCACCTCAAGAGTTAATTTCACGTTGGTTGGGTAGTGGCCATTTGCAAAAACAATTTTTGATGATTTTTAGTGAAGTTGACTAATTTTCTCAGAAATTATTCCATTTTTCCAAAATCGGACTATTTCTTGGACCGAAAAAAGGAAAATTTTCAGTACCCACAACTTGACTTACATGATATCAAATCAGAAAGTAGAACAAGCATGTTAATCTAAACTCTCATGTTGGTCAAAATTATTTTAGCAGAAAGTCAAAAACAAAAATATGGTCAAAGTGATGAACTAGGGGCATAGTCGAGTTAGGTTTTCTTTCTTTTCCCCATTGTCAATACACTCACCAGAAAGGGCACAACTGAAGCTAGTAATAGGGGCCAAAAGCTCTCTCATTCTCCAAGTAATGAGGTATCGAGCGAAGTGCGAACCACGAACTAGAAATAGACCTGGATATTTGACCCCCTCCTAGGGTTCACAACTTCCAGCTTATTGTAGACACCCCATTTTTGACTGACCTTAAGACTCAGACGTCATCGATTGAGCGCTCGGTGATGGTGCATGTTGTGCTTGTTCTGAGGTTCTGGAGTTTTGACTGAAAGCCTCGCCTCCGGGCCTCTGAACTTTTTGTGCTTTGGCTCGGTTTGTGGATCGAATTTTGTTTTCTCTTTCCGGAGGGAGGAAGAGGTCTTGTAGACCATCTCTTTGTGGTCGTAGACCACTTTTCATGGTCGTAGGCCACTTTTCCCGGTTGGAGACTAGTTTCCAATTTTTGAAGCCTCCGGCCGCGCGCCTTGGTCTCGGGATCGCTTAACGTTCTCCGTTTGGTGTGGTTTTTGAACCATGCCTTGTTGCCTTTGCCTAGGGGAACACTGTGGTCCGGGAGACCACTTTTGTGGTCGCATGCCACTTTTGGTGCTCGTCAGCTAGTTTTCGGAACTTTCGGCCGCGTGCTTTGCCTCCCGATCTCTCGTCTTGCACCCGTTTTGGTTTGTTTTTGGTACAAACCTTGCTTTCCTTGTTTGGAGGGTGGTACAAGGGTGGGAGACCATTTTTTCTTCTGCCAGCTAGTTTTCTGGTCGGATAACTGGCTTTCTTGGTCTTTGGACCATCTTTTCTAGTCGGCCACCACACTAATTGCTTGCTTTCAATGTGTTGACCTCTCCCACCCATGGCCGACCAGTTGTTACTCTGAGTGACCACTTGAAGTGGTCGGCCGACCACTTTAAGTAGCAGGCCGACCACTTCAAGTGGTCGGCTTCTTTTTGGCACCTTTTTGGAGATATTTTCCTCCAGCTGGCACAGCTGGAGGGCATTTGAGCTATCCTCCATACACGTGTATGGAGGGATTTGTTTGAAGCTTAGCTTCTCCAAGAAGCTTTGCCTTTTGTCTTCTATAAGAGGGAGGCTTCTCCTCCCTCCTCCAGGTTCAAAAAAAGAGAGGTGGGAGTGATACATATAGCTTTGTATCTATATCTCCTTGTTTGATCTTATTTTGTGCATAAAAGTGTCATTTTGTCTTACTTTAACACACAAACACACACTCAAACACCTTACTTGTGTTGCTGAGGCTTCTTGAAGTTGTTTTTGGTGTTCTTGGGCTGGTTTGAGCTCAAAGAGGTTGCTAGAGTTGCAGTAGTAAAGAAGGTCTTCAAGGGTGAGTCTTTAACCCTTAAATCTCCCATTCTTGCTTAATCTTTTGGACCCTTTTTCATGCTATTTTGAGCTTGACTTCCTACTGAAAAAAGTTCTGTATTTAAGTGCTTAAAATAGTTGTTTAAGGTTATTTTTTCGTTTGGGGTGATTTACTCCCTCTTAGGCCTTGTTAGGCCTTGTTTTGAGCCATCCCTTTAGGCTCTTGTTGAAGCCTTTGCATGACCTTTCTACCACTGAAATCCAGAGGATTTTTAGTAGTGAAAAGGTGATTTTGGTGTCTTGAATAGGAGAGGGTCATTCCATCTCCTTGTATTTTGTTTACTTGCTTCATATGCCTCATGTTTGAGCATCTTTGTTAAGCTTATGTTGGCCATATCTTAGCATATATTTGTGTTTGTTTTGCTGAGGCATACCACTGTTTTGGCTTGGTTTGGTCACTCCATGCATGGTTAATACACTTGTAGTGTAAATCACACAAACTAGCTTTATGTGCTTCATGTGCTTCATGAAATATCATGTCATTCTAGCTTGTTTTCTTTCCATTTCAGCATGTTTTTGGTGATGTTTTGCCATGTCATGACTCTGTTTTGGTTTGCTTTGGTTGGCCCTTGCATGCCTCATGCACTTGTAGTGCAATTCCATGAAATAGCCTAACATGCATCATGCTTTGACATGTCATTTTAGCATGCTTTTGGCTTAGCTTTGAGAAGGATTTGTTCATGTTTTAGCATGTTTAAGGTCTGATTTGTGTTGTTTTGGTCATGCGTGACTTGCTTTGTATAGCTATGGTTCAATCTAGCTTGTTAGCTTTGTGTGTTGAGTCCTCTAGCATGCGTTACTTGGACTATTTCAATGATTTGGAATCATTTGTAATGTAATTTCAGTCCATGTTTCATGGCCATACACTTGCATTTGTCACCTATTCAATGCGTTGGAGGGTTGGTCCTTTATGCCTCAACATGAACCATTGTGTATGCCTTCACGCCATAGCTTACATGCCATCATTTCAGTGTGTTTTTGGGGTTATTATGCCATGATATAACTCTGATTTTTGTTGCTCAAGTCATACCATGCTTGGTCTTAATAGGTGTAGTGTAATCCACCTTATTTGCCTCGTATGCATCATGACTTATGCCCTTAATGCTAGCTTGTTTTGACTTCCTTCCATGCATGTTTTAGTATCATTTTAACATGTTCAAGGACTGTTTTGGGTTGCCTTTGCCATATGCTTCATGCTTTGTATAGCTGTAGTGCAATTAGCCTTGCTAGCTTTGTGTTTTGATGACTCATGCATGCTATCTTCGAGCTATTTAGATGATTTGGCATCATTTAATACTTCATTTCAGAGCATGTAGCATTGTCATATTCCCACTTCATTCACTCTTTAAGTGCCTTTGAGTGTTGTGCATTGTTGCCTAGTTTGTGGCCTAGCATGTATGCCATCTCGCCTAGGTATTTGAGCCTCCATCTTAGCATGTTTTGGTCTTTGTTTATACCTAATTAAGCTCTGTCCATGGTTGGTTCATGCATTTATGCCATGTATTGCATGCTTCCTTTGTAGTCCTCTTCACTAGCTTTCATGCCTTAGGACTCTTGCATGCTTTTACTTGATTTGTTTGAATGATTTGGCATCATTTCTTACCTCATTTCAGTGCACTTAGTGTTGTTACACTTCCATGATTTTCACTCTTTAAGTGCTCTTGAGAGTTGCACTTTAGTGCCTTGATTGGTGAGCCAATTAGCATGCATGTTTGTATGTGTTTTCGGTGCCTTCATTTTAGCATTATGGCCACTGATTTGGGCATGACTGAGGTCTACCCCTTTGGTTTAAGTCTATTGAGTATGTTTGTTGCATGTTGTTTGCATGTTTGTATTACATCGCATTGTGTATGCCTTATACTTTGTATTGTGTATGCTTAGGTTACATTATTGCATTGTGCATGCTAATTGATATTTGCATTGTGTATGCTATGTTGTTAGTTACATTGTGTATGCCATGTAGTTGCATGCTAAGGTCACATTACATTGCATTGAGCATGCCATTTAATGTGTTTGCATTGTGTTTGGAATAGGTGTTAGTCCAAACACGGGAAACGAGGGACGTTTCATACTTGAAGTGATGAAACGTGCCTCAATTCTCGGTCGCCGACGCTATTGATCATAACATGATAGAGTTTTAGGCTTTATGTGTTTACTTGTGCATTCATTTTCACATTGAATTGTGCAACTTCGCCTCTCGGTCATCATGCATTCAAATGCGCGATTGGTGGCCCGAGGGTCGAGAACTACACTTCCTTGAGTTCATGACATGATAGGGAGGGTAGTTGTGCACACATATCTTGCAAATACATTGCCATGCCCTTTCTTTCTCTCTGTTGCAGCTAGGGGTCGGCAATGGTTTATCTGAACAGCTCAAACCGCCTAACCTGCATATAAATGGGTGGTTTCGCAAACATAATGCGGGCCGATGCGGTTTGAAATATGACAAATTTGCGGGTTGCGGGCAGGTCGCAGGTTAAACCCGCAACCCGCAAAAATCACCCGCACTTTAATTATTATTATTATTTTTTTTAATATACCAACTTTGTAACTTTAACAGGAGCACCATTATGTTCTCTATGACACTAGGATCCTTATTTTTAAGTATTTCTCAACTTTCTTAATGTCGTAGAATTATCAAGTTCTAAACTTGGTTTCTTATATGATTTTCATTGATGACTCATCCACTTTTTCCTAATAAAAGTTTCATTCTGGTGGTCGATGAAGCTTCTAGTTTGATTATTGATTACTGAACTGGCAATTCTAATTGAGTACAACCTTTAATGCATTGATATACATTTTTTTCATGGCAAAAATGCTAGTGATATTCAATTTTTATTTGTAAAGTCATCAGAAAATTGTTGTTAAATGATCACAAATATATAAAATGAATCTAATGCCTAAATTCGATGGGAAAAAAAAACTTAAAAATTATTTTTTAAAGAAAAAAGTGTAAACTGCAAACCGCCCGCACATCTACAAACCCTATATGCACAAACCGCAAACCGCACTGCGGGCGGTTGCGGGTTGACTTTTTTCCAAACCGCATAGGTGCAGGTGGGTCAAAACGGAACCGTAAACCGCACAAAACCGATCTGCGAACACAACTAGTTGCAGCAAATTGCAGTCCAACAGCAACAACTAGTCGGCCAGCCAGAAAAACTAGCTGGCCGACCACTTTTTCTGGTTTTCAACAACCAAAAGTGGTCGGCAGGTGTCTGGAGAGACCAAAAGTGGTCGGCCACCCTCCCACAGGGTTCCCAAGGTGAAGTTTCATCTTTCTAGAGCTTGGTGCAGAGTTCTGAGAACAAATGAAAACAGAGGCAAATCGGGGCATCGCATTGGATTTCCGAACGAGGCGACCGGGCTTGCATGCATTACTCTCTTTCTGAGGCTCCTGATTTATTGCTTTCCTTAGCTGCCATGCTTAGATAGGTAGTTTATGCTTTGGTTTGCACCTTTAATAGTTAATGCATTTAGCTATTTCAAATTGTTTTGTAATAATTAGTTAACTAAGATTAGTTAATTAATTTGTTGTGTAATAATTAGTTTAATTAGCTTAGATTAGCTAGTTAGCTTCTTATTCGGTCCCTCTTGGGAGAGGACGTATTGTTGTAATAAGCGTGCGTGTGTGTGATGCATGTCTTCCAAGCCCCATTTCTTTCTCCCTTTTACTTAACCGCTTACGATGGTTAGTTTTAGGGCATATTTCATTTAGCATACCTTATGTTTGCATGCGTGCATCCATTCATCTGTATTGCATGCACCGGGCTCGGCGCATCATACTAATTGCATTGTATTCTCAATACATTTACTTGAATATGTGTTCAAACAACATATTATCAAGTTGCATTTCACATGACATTCTAGGTAGCTGAGCCTATCTAAATTGCATTTTCGTATGTGTTGCATTAGCCATCTTAACATGAACTAGGATCATGCATGATTTCTAACTAGTTTTTTGTTTTGGCTCGGAGTACACTGTGAGTGTTTACGCTTTAGCATACTGCATGTGTGTTATTGATTGCCATGAAAGCATGCTTGCTATGAGGCTAACTGCTTATGTGATTAACTGCCTGAATGCCTGTGGGTGAAGGTTGGATTACCTGAATTGAAACAATTCATTGAAATCCGCATTTTAGCCTACTTGCGAGTAGTAAACTTCAAACCATTTTTCAAACAAATGGATATGCGATGCTTTGTTCCAAATTAGGCGATCTAGTCTATACTTGTTTGCTGTGCGCATCACATAGAAAGACTAGCTAATTAATCGGAATAAGAGCACTTGTGTTTTCAAAAATAAGATATCATGCTTACTACAGGCCGATCTTTGATTTGGCGAGCGGGGGTGCTCATTGCATGACCTTCCCCTCTCGTACCCAAGTTCCCAAGCCGAGGCAACTTTGGTGATGATGGACACGTGGCCTTAGGCACGAATCAGGGTTTCCTAAATTCCCCCGAAATAAAATATTTAGGTGGCGACTCTATATTTGGCAAAGCAGTTCATGTTTGGCACTTCTTTATTAAAATCAGTTTTCCAAAACGATTTGCCGGATTTGGACTCTTTGGTGATTATTGGTCTCACATCGCACATTGTGAGATTAGATTCAGAACTGTGACATTTGAGTCCGAACTGTGGTAAGCCCAATGAACAGAACGGAATCCCGCGCCGATTTCTCGCGCGCGGAGCCCCGGCACATTCGGGCGCGTCCACACTTATCCATCAGCCACACCTGAGAAGGGATAAAAAAAATAAAAAAGAATAGAGAGATGTGCGTTGAGACAAAAAGTAAGGAAATGGATTTTCAGAGAAATAGAGATTGAGTGCCGAAGTGATATGAAAACCATAAATGAGAAAGGGTGGGAAAAAATACCTGGAGAAGCAATGGGCTCCCATTGAACTGAGAAGTCTCCCGCCAATGGAAAGCAAAGATCCAAGTGTTATGTTTGTTGTTTTTGTTCATTTTGATTCTTATTTTGAGTCGTTTCGATTTTGGTTAGGTCGTTTTTACTTTGTTTTCCCTTTGTTGAGTTGTATTTTAGTCAATCGTAAGCTCAATACTCGATTAAGAACTCATTCTCAATTTCAATTTCAATTTCAATTTCAAAAATAAATCATTTTTGTGCTCAGAGTGCCGTGTCATTCCCAACATGATATACAAAACATAATTCTTTCTTTCATAAACTTCAAGGTCTAACCCCAATCAAAAGAGAGAGCAACAAAACAAGGACTTATCTGAAGCTACATAGGTTTCGAACTACAAAGCAGAAGAGCAAAAAGGAAAATTAGAGCATCTGAGTTTGTTTCAACTTTCAAAAATCTCGAGATTGCATTCCAGATGCACATTTTCAAATCTCGTCATTACTCCGGAGTATGATCAAGCTCAAGATCAAGTCTGCTTCAAGTTAGAAGAGCGATCAAAAGTGCTCTCCCTGAACACCATTTCCCCACCAGAGGCATCTTAGCTATGTTTGTAATGAGTTCCTTGGAGACCAACTGCGACGATGGAAACAAGAGTTCGAATGGCGATGTCTAGAACACAAAGGTTCAAAATTTCTGAGACTAAAGTCTGGTTTGAATACCTAGGGGTGTATCCTCAGCTTGAAATCTGTATGGCAACCCCATAGGTTGAGGTAGCTTGTATGTGCCTCAATTCTGGATACTGAATTAACCTAGTCTATCACGCCATTGGAGAATAGGGAAAGTTGTAAGTATGATTAGAGAAACCGATGTCTGTGGCTTCTACATGTAGATTTTACCTCTTGTCAGCATTTAAGGACCTTTGAATTGTGAGTTGGAGGTTGAAAAACACAAAGGGGAGATCCCTATCAGAGTAGAGTAGTTCATTGCCACTTACTCCATGAGTTGCTTTCTAAAGGGCCACTGTGTTTGTTTACTGCATTTTCTAAACATCATTCACAGACATTTCTTGTCACACATACCATATCATCTATCGCACTAACTGTATCCATTTACATCATGCAATATCTTGTATCATTTATCCATTTACGCAAAAACGTGTTTAGGATCATTGTCCCCTGGGGCTTTTCTCAGGATGCGTGAAACGCAACCTTGAGTTATTTTCTCAAGCCTCTTATCACGGTTTCAGTGTGGTTAGAGTATCTCAGGGCATACAAGAACACGACCCAGAGCGGTATTCTCAAGACCTATTCTCACGATTTCAGCATGTTTAGAGTCTCTCAGGGCGTACAGGAACGTGACCTTGAGCAGTTTTCTCAGGACCTCTTCTCATAATTTTAGTGTGGTTAGAGTATCTCAGGGCATGTAGGAACACGACCCTGAGCGGTTTCCTCAAGACCTCTTCTCATGATTTTAGCGTGGTTAGAGTATCTCAGGGCGTGTAGGAATGCGTCCCTGAGCGATTTCTCAGAACCTCTTCTCACAATTTCAGTGTGGTTAGAGTGTTCTCGAGTGATTATTATCTCGGGGCATGCAAGAACGCGACCCTGAGCGGTTTTCTCAGGACCTCTTCTCACGATTTTAGTGTAGTTAGAGTGTTCTCAAATGGTTTTATCTCAGGGCGTGCAGGAACACGACCCTGAGTGGTTTTCTCAAGACCTATTCTCACGATTTCAACATGGTTAGAGTATCTGAGGGCGTGTAGGAACGCGACCTTGAACGGTTTTCTTAAGACCTCTTTTCACAATCTCAGCGTGGTTATAGTATCTCAAGGCATGCAAGAACGCGACCCTGAGCGGTTTTCTCAAGATCTCTTCTCACAATTTCAGTGTGGTTAGAGTATCTTAGGGTATGCAGGAACACAACCCTGAGCGGTTTTCGCAACACCTCTTCTCATGATTTCAAAGCGGTTAGAGTATCTTAGGGCATGCAAAAACACGACTCTGAGCTGTTTTCTCCAGGCCTCTTCTTACGATTTTAGGGTTGTTAGAGTGTTCTCGAGTAGTTTTTATCTCGAGGCGTGTAGGAACGCGACCCTGAGCAGTTTTCTTAAAACCTTTTCTTACGATTTCAACGTGGTTAGAATGTTCTCGAGCGGTTTTTATCTCGGGCCAAGTAGGAACGCGACCCTGAGCAGGTTTTTCAAGTCCTATTCTCACGATTTTAGCATGGTTAGAGTATCTTAGGGCATGTAGGAAAATGACTCTGAGCGGTTTTCACAAGACCTCTTCTCACGATTTCAACGTTGTAAAAGTATCTTAAGGTGTGCAAGAATGCGACCCCGTGCGTTTTTCACCAAACCTCTTCTAACAATTTCAGCGTGGTTAGGTTATCTTGGGAAGTGCAAGAACACAACCCTAAGTGATTTTCTCAAGACCTCTTTTCACGATTTCAGCGTGGTTAGAGTGTTCTCTAGCAGTTTTTTTTTTTTTTTTTTTTTTTTTTTTTTTTTTTTTTTTTTTATCTCAGGGCGTGCAGGAACATGACCCTTATCGGTTTTCTCAAGACCTCTTATCCTGATTTCAACGTGGTTAGAGTATCTCACGATGTGCAAGAACACCCTAAGCGGTTTTCTCAAGACCTCTTCTCACGATTTCAGCTTGGTTAGAGTATCTCAAGGCGTGTAGGTACACATTCCTGAGCGGTTTTCTCAAGACATCTTCTCACGATTTTAGCGTGGTTAGAGTAGCTCAGGGCGTGCCGGAACGTGACCCTAAGCTATTTTCTCAAGACCTCTTCTCAGGATTTCAGCATGGCTAGAGTATCTCTTTCCTTTTCTCAAGACCTCTTCTCACGATTTCAGCATGGTTAGAGTATCTTAGGGCATAAAGGAATGCGACCATGTGCGGTTTTCTCAGAACATTTTCTTACGATTTTAGCGTGGTCAGAGTGTTCTCAAGCAGTTTTTATCTCAAGGTGTGTAGGAACACGACCCTGAGCGGTTTTCTGAAGACCTCTTCTCACTATTTCAGTGTGGTTAGAGTATCTCAGGGCATGCAGGAACGCGACCCTGAGCGGTTTTCTCAAGACCTTTTCTCATGATTTTAGCGTAGTCAGAGTATCTTAGAGCATGTATGAACACGACCCTGAGTTGTTTTCTCAAGACTTCTTCTTACGATTTCAGTGTGGTCAGAGTATCTCGGGGTATGCAGGAACGTGACCCTGAGCGGTTTTCTCGAAATTTCTTCTCATGATTTCAGCGTGGTTAGAGTGTTCTCGAGCAGTTTTTATCTTGGGGCATGCAGGAACGCGACGCTGAGCGATTTTCTCGGGACCTCTTCTCGCAATTTCAGCGTGGTTAGAGTGTTCTCAAGCGGTTTTTTTATCTCTGGGCATGCAAGAATATGACCCTGAGCAGTTTTCTCAAGACCTCTTCTTGCGATTTTAGCGTAGTTAGAGTGTTCTTCCTCCTCTCACGATTCTAGCGTGGTTAGAGTATGTTTTCCGTGTCCATCCTATCCATTATATTTATTACATCCATTGTATCATACTCTATCTTGTTGCATGGATTTTTTTTGCATAAACGCATCTAGGATCATTATCATCCCATTGCATTGTTATTTCCCAATAGATCATTACCCAACAACTCATTCCTCACCTATATCATACCACCCAATCACTTGTACTTTTTCTGCGAAAGGCATAATTTTGCATGTGCTCGCACCCTTTCACGTTGAAACATGGTTCTGTTATGTGTAAGCATCCATGCTGCGCTGAGACTAGTATTGAGGGTGTAGGCATTAGCCTGTGTTAGGCGTCGTTTGGCTCTTACCCATTTCTTTTCTATATAAAACGTAGTTTGATTTTGCATCCCCATTCCTTTATGATATTTGTGTGGTAGGCACTGCTTGTGGTTTGATTATTGTATTGAATGTTATTTGCATCCTACCTTTGAACTATGCTGGTTCAATTCCTTGCAAAGGGATACGTAGGCAACCCTCGGGATTCAACCAACTGCATCTGCATTATGTGCCCGAGTCTTACGGCCTCGTCAAATAGGTCGTCTCCGGGTTTTGACATTCACTCATGTCATTTCATGACTCCGAGCTCTGTCCAAGAGGGGCAACTGTAGACACCCCATTTTGATCGCCCTTAAGACTTGGGCGCTTCACTCTAAACACTCAATGATGAAATGTTATACTGTGCAAATTTTTGAATCTTCAGCAAAAGAATTTAGTTTTGAGCTTCGAACCCAAAACTTGCACACCATTTTGAACCAAACCTTATTTTTCTAGCTTGACCACTTAAAAAAAAGAAAAACCAAAAAAGACCGGCACGCCACATTATGTTAGCTGGACGGCCATGTTTGCCGAGAACAGATATTTTGCAGCAGCTAGTTGCTCCCATGCACGAGATTTGGCCAACTGCTCTCCTTTGAAGATATTTACGTTGAAAGGTGGTGGAAACTCTATAAAAACAGCACCTCACCTTAAGGTTTAGGGTTAGAACATTTCCCAAAGGCTTAGAGGTTTGCCAAAAGTTCTTCTCTACCCTCTTGATAGATATACTATAGATACACCATTGGAGCTTAGACTTGAAACTTTTTGCTGAGTTTTTCAACACAATTTCAAATATTTGAGAGTATTTAGATTGTGGTTTGTAAACCAAGAAACTCTTCATTTTCTCTAGAGGTTGATTCTTCAAATCTTTTCATTACTCAGCTTCTTGTTCTTCATTTCAATACTGATTTTCAGAGTGTTTTTAGGCTTAAACATGTGATTTAAAACTTGTTGAAGATGGAAAGGTTAGCCCACCTTTCCATAGGCTTGTTCTCTAGTGTTGCTCTTTTGTTGTTTTTCATCTTTTTTTTGCTTCTTTTCTTTCATTTTCAGCACTATTTTAGGTCGATTTTGATTAAATATGACTGTGTATACGTGTTTAAAGCTTATATAGATAGTTTAAGTTTGTCCTCTATCTCTCTTCTTGGAAGATATTGCAAAGCTCTCTTCTAGTTCCTTTTTTGTAGCATGGAAATGGATGTTTCATCCATGTTCCATGAGTAGGAAGATGAGCTTGCAATCATCTCTCCATAGCTTTCATTTCTTGCTTTTACTTAGTTTGGTTTTGCTTTTGCTTCAAAGCTACATGAGAGCGCTTTCATCAAGACCATTAGAGACACTCTTCTAGTTCCTTTGAAGCATTGACATGGAGGTTTCAATACATCTTCCATGAGTAAGAAGAAGAGTCTCTTTGGTTTTCTTAATGATGGAGCCTTTTGTGTATGAGCTTTGCCTCTAATAATGGTTTCGTTTAAACTTATTCTCTCTAAGCTTGAGTATTCACTTGTTCTTGTTTTACATGAGATCTCAGTGTGTTTTGGCCATATCTTTGATTGTGTCTTTCATAATTAGTTTTAGTTAGCTTTGTATCCATTAATTGCCATCTCGTTGCTTCACTAATCATCATTTAAATACCTTGGGATGTTTGATGATTTTTGAAGCAAACCCACTCTCTCCTTCATAATTTTTCATGACAGAGGAGAGAAGAGAGGATGAATAGCTTTTGAAAACACTCTGTTTTGCTTTGTTCTAGTTCTGATTGTAGCAGATCCTCCACTAGAATCAATGGCCAGTCGGCCAGTCCCCTGTACGGAAGGCCAATTCTATTGGCCGGCCAACCACCTTTTTTTGTACAACTGTGGTGCTTTTTCTAGTGAAACAGAGTTGATCTTGAGGCCCAAAACAAAGTCATTTTCAAACTGTGGACAGAGCAGCTTTTGGCAGTGAACAATGAGGGTTTTCGGAGGATGTTCTCGCCCGTGTCCGCGTGATTCATCGCCTCTCCTTTGATCCTTTTAATTTAGATACTTCAATTTGTATTTTGTATTAAATTAGTTAACCAATTCATTTGTGTTTGTAATTAAGTAGTTCATGTAATTAATTAGTTCATTTGCTTGTATTATAATAATTAGTAACTTTCATTCAGGTTTGTAATAATTAGTTAATTAGGGTATTTGGGCCCTCTTGTGCGAGGGAAAATTTGTAATATTTGATGTATGTCTTCCAACCCCCCATTTCTTTCTCCCTTTTACTTACTTGCTCACTATAGTTGTATAGCATCATGTTTTCTCTATCATTGCCATGATTTGCATCCATCTTTGCATGCATTAAGATATGGCTCATCATACTATCATTGTCATTTTTACTTGAATACGTATGCTACCGCATGCCTTGAATCGATTCATATGTCATGTTAAGAAGCCGAATCCGATAGTTACATTTTTGTATGTGTTGTATTAGTCATGTGCATTGTTAGGGTCATGCATTTTTATAATTGCTTTCTTTTTCTTTGGCTTACCTCTGTGTACTAGGTAAGCATTTTTAGCTTTAGCATATTCGTATGTGTGATTGTTGCCAGGCTTAGCATCTTACCATGAGGCTACGTGCTTATTTGAAATACTTCTTTGAATGCCTGTGGATGAAGGTTATTTTACTTGCATTGTGGATGATTTTGATCAAATGTTTTTGCGAGCTCATTTCTTTCCTTTTGAGTTGTGTGCACTCAAAACTCTTTTAAAAGAATCACATAAAATCAAGTTATTTCCAAAGCAAGCGAAACAGTCTATACTCGTGTGCCTGACATAGTAAGTTAGCATATTAATAATTAGAACAAGAGTATATAATGTTGATAAAATTCACATCGTGATTATTAGAGGCCAATCTTTGATTGGGTGAGTGGGGTGCTCAATTCATGACCTTTGCTTCTCATACCTAATTTCTTGAGCTAAGACAACTTTGGTTACGACGGACAAGTGGCCTTTGGCACGAGTCGCGGGTTTCTTAAATTTTTCACAAATATTTAGGTGACGACTCTGAAATCTAGCAATGCAGTCCATTTTTTGGCATCTTTGATGATTAATGGATTTTCTAGGATTTGTCGAATTTAGACTCTCATTCATTTTTCTATTTCACATTGCACTTGTGAAACTAGATTCATAACCATAGGAGTCTGAACTATAGGGCTATCGTACCCGAGGAGACTAAGCCCCTCTGAGGAGCTCGAAAAACTAGTTACAGTAAGTATTGTCTCGAATCGAGACCCTTGTTTTACCGCACAGTTGTGGCAAAACCTATAAACTGTTATGGGCACTCAGTTAACTTTTACCACCGCCTACCACCTACAAACCAATGGACTGTTTGAGCGCACTATCCAAATCTTTAGAAGATATGTTGAGAGCTTGTGTACTAGATTTTAAAGGTTCTTGGGAGAGACACCTATCTTTAGCAGAATTTGCCTACAATAATAGTTATCAAGCTAGCATTGGGATGGCTCTTTTTGAAGCTTTGTATGGGCGACCATGTAGGTCACCGGTGTGTTGGACTGAGGTGGGGGATTCACCTATGCTTGGACCGAAATTGGTTCGTGAGACCATTGAGAAAATAGCTCTCATTTGGAAATGGTTAGTAACAGCTTAGAGTCAACAAAAAAGCTATGCAGAATAGAGGAGAAGACCCCTATCTTTTGATGTGGGTGATCATGTATTTTTGAAGATATCACCTAGAAAATGTTTAATGAGATTTGGTCGAAGCAGAAAATTGTCACCTAGGTTCATTGGCCCATTTGACATTATAAAACGGGTGAGAGAGGTAGCTTATCGCCTTGCATTGCCACCACAATTATCCGGAGTGCACGATGTGTTTCATGTCTCCATGTTTCGCAAGTATGAACCTGACCCTTCCCATGTCTTGGATTGGACAAATTTAGAGGTGGACAATAATGCTTTATGTGAAGAGAGACCGATGAAGATCTTGGACACCCGGGAACAAATTTTGAGAGGCAAAGTCCTTCCTTTAGTTAAAGTGTTATGTCATCACCACGGGGTGGAAGAGGCCACTTAGGAACGAGAAATTGAAGTTTGTGAGAAATACCTCGATTTATTTAATGACATGTAAACTTGCTTGTTTGTTAATCTTAGATCATTGTAGGGGAAGGTTGTAAAATGGGGGTAAAAGAAAGAAATCTAAATTTCTATGTTGTTGTTTGAAGTTAACTTTGATTTCATTTTAGTTTGAGAAGTGGTAAAGATTAAAACTATTGTTATTGTGATATTCATTTTTTCTAGGAATTGTTGGAGTTGTTTTGGCAGGAACCATGAAGTTTTGGGGATGAAATTCCTTAAGGGAGGTAGGCTGTAACAGCTGTTTTTTCTCTAGCGAAGGAATGGTTGCTCGCTCATAAAATGCGAGCTTCCAGTATTTTCACTGTAGCTCTACAAAACTTCTGAGACCTTGCGTTCACCACTCGAGCTGTGGAAACTTTGCTCGAGCGGTCTGGTCGGGGCGGCTGGGTTATATTGCGATCCAAACACTTTTCTAACTTATTTCTCTCACACTCCTTCTCTCTCTAATAGCCCTCTTTCCAAAACCCTAGCTAGAACACACTATATTTCATCTAGTAAGAGCAAGAATTGATATTTGGGCCTTCATTAAAGTTGTTATCCTCATCAAGAGCTACATTTTGAACCGATTAGATTGTGTTTTTTTCAGAAGCTCATCGTGTGGACCTTCATCTCTCTTCGTGCAACCTTGAGGTAGGAATACCTTTACCCTTGTATATTTATATTTTGGCTTAAATGTGTGTGATGTGGAACTATTGAGATGGATGTGGTATATATATATATATATATATATTGGGCTTTGTGTTGATGAAGTGTTTGTGTGAAATTGATGGTGAGTTGTGGAATCAATTATGAAATAATGAGTAAATATACTTGAATCAAGGAAAATAAATAGTTGAAAGGAAAAATCCCAAATTTTCATATGTAACCCTAAGGGTTGTTTTTATTTTGACATAACGGTTAATGAATAAGTAACATTGGGGAGTCCTTGTGATTATTTGTGTTGTGTTTAAAATGTTAATATTTTGGAATGTGTTTGAGGTGCCCACTTGCTCGGTTCACATGAGGGCAACAAATATGGGGATGTTGTGAGGTGTCCACTAGCTGATTCTTGCGAGGACGAAGAAAGTGGAAGGTTTGAGGTGTCCACTAGTTATCCGTGTAAGGACGGAAAAATGTGGAGATTGAATGGTAAATTGTGTGTTGTGTAATAATTTCTAAACCAATGGAAATTCATGGGCATTAATAAAGGTCATGCATATTTAAACCAAATGTTTGTATACTTTGTTAAAGTTATTCTCTATTGGGAAATTACTTATTCCTATTTACTAATATTTCAGGAAATGAAGAGTCCCACAACCATCAATGAAGAAGAAGAAAATGACTACCTCTTTTAAAAAATCTAAATTTTTGTGAACTTGAAATTGTAATGTAATTATGAACTCCTTTTCTACTTTTATTTTGAATTTTGAATTTTTGTATTAAATGTCACAATGTAATTAGTAACTTCGAGGACAATGTAATTGTTTTGTAGTCTTCTCTAGCTCATTGAATCGAGATAAGTATTTTGTAATTTTGTAAACAAAATCTGTAGTTCAATGAGAAAGAGAAACATTTGCATGGGATTGTGTCATGTGTTTATGTGGAGAATGTTCTTTTAATTGTTTATTGGGAATTATATGTGTGGGGTGTTACACGCGTTGATGAGTTAATCTTGATTGTCAAATGTTAAATATTTGGGGATGTTGCATGTTAATTAATTGGCAACACAGGTTCAAGTAAGGAAATTTGATACGCTTTGAAGGGGGAAAAGAAAAAAAAGAAGAAGCTGACCTTGGCTACAAACGATATCTTCAGCTCTAGAATCGAAATCCCTAATTACAGAAGAGAGCATAGAAGAGAGGCCCTTGGCCACAGAAGAAGAAGAAGAAGAAGAAGAAGAAGAAGAAGAAGAATTGTGAAATAATAATTCAATTATATGCAAATAAATTTAATTTACCAAAAAGGTAAATAATAGAGGTCCTCTTCATTTGAGAAACTTGTTTTTTGTCCACCATGAGAGAGAATGTGTGTGATCGATGGGGCTTTTCATTAGGTTTTTGTCTTAACTTTTAGGGTTTTGGGAGATAATGATTTTTAGGGGTATGATGGTGTGCATTTTAGCAGGTGTGAAATTTTCATAAGGATAATTTTGATATAATTTTGAGAGAAGAAATAAATTTTAAGAATTTTAAAATTTATAAATAAAAGTCTAAAGAAATAGAGTTCCAAAATAATAAATAAGATGCTAATAACATCACTCTTATTTTTTTTTACACACATTAGGATTTACTCTTTCATAGATTAAGGGGAAAGAAAAAAAAGATCACCCACAATGCCCCCATATGTTTACTGAATTCATAACCTCTATTGTAAGATTGGAAGAAGATACCAAAATCACACAAGGATTATTCCTTAAAATGGATGGATATGATCAAATGAAATAATAATTTAGGGGGTTAAACGTGGATGGCATAATTTACATCTGCTGAGCTGAGGTTATTTAGTATAATTTATTTGTGCTAGTAATAATGTTTTGGTAAATAATAAATATATTATTTGAGATTTGCTTAAAATATAGATTGGTTCGTGATTCTACATCTCACCCTCTCAAGTTTCTAATTAAATAACAAATGCTCTATTTTATTAATAAATTATTAAGTTAATTAATTATTTTTAATGATGTCATAAATATATTTAAATTAATAATTTATGTAATTTTATTATTGTATAAGAAAATATTTAATAATTTTATTTTTCTATAAATTTTGTTAAATTAAAATTTTTTTGAGAAAATGAGGTAATTGCAATTCCAAACCTATAAGGGTAATTATGCATTTTTTTATTCTAGGAATATGTGCAAGACTGTTTAATAAGCGGATTTTAAATAAGGTTATTTTTAAAAGCTAGTGAGAAATACTTTTAGGAATTGTTTGGAGTGATTTCTTTAAATTATTATTTTATCTTATTTGAATCATATCACTTTTTTATTATATTACAAAAATTTTCATAGGTGAACTTTTAACAAATTCACCAAACCGCACAAATATATTGCACCAATTGATTAACTAATAAGATTTCAGAATAAATAAATACTTCATCTGTCCCAAAATATTAGTCTCTTATTTCATTTTTTATTGTCCCAAAATATTAGTCTCTCTTCAAAAATCAAGTACAAAAATAATATAAATTTCTTATTTTGCCCTTCTTTTAAATTAATAAACAATATAAAAAGTACAATTATGACATTGATATTTTCAAAAAATGTACTATCAAAAGGATAATTTTAAAAAATCAATTTTTTTCAAATACAATAATTATACTATCAAAAAAAGTTAAATTTCTCAAAAAGGACCATTATTATAGGACGGAGGGAGTAAATAAAGGAGGTCTTTTTTTAATATTATTTTCGAATGCAAGGGAGGTCCAACTGATTATTTCTACGTTGACCAACTTGGGACATTGGTGATTAGTTTCCTCTCTCTCTCTCTGTCTCTCTCAAACTAGTGTGACTGCTGAAATTTGCTTGGGTGAAGGCTCTATACCTGCGGTGAAATTTGATTCCAGTGTGTACGCTTTTTCAGATCTCCCTCTTCATATTCCAGACCAAGCAAGGTAACTCAACTTGAAAACAGAGCTTTCATTTACTTTCTCACCTCCATTTCCCTTTTATTCCGGCTGTACTGTTTTGCTTTCATTCTTGCCGTCTCCTTTTGATTCTTGTATTCCCTTTGCTTCTTTGCTTTCATTCTTCTTGTTTTTTTTGGCCTTTTCATCTTGTGTTTCCTTTTAATTTCTTAAGAATAATAAAAAAAAAAAGTTCAGAAAAAAGCCCTTTTGATTCTTGTACTGTCTTTGCTTCTTTGCTTTCAGTCTTGCTGTCTCTTTTTGATTCTTGTACTATCTTTGCTTTCGTTCTTCTTGTTTTTTTGGCATTTTCATCTTGTGTTTCCTTATAATTTCTTAAGAAAATAAAAAAATAAAAAAATAAAAAAAAAGTCAAGAAAAAAGCCCAAAAATTAGAAAGGCTTGGTTTGGGAAGTGGGTTGGTTTTTTGGCTTTTTGATTTTTTTGGCTCTTTTAGCCTGGTCTTAAAAGCTTGGTTTGGAAAGGGCTTTTTGGCTTTTTGACTTTTTTGAGTTTTTTTGTGAGAGAAGAATGTAATTATTATGGGTTGGATGTGATGTTTTGTTTGTTATGGCTAAAATAGCCTATTTTGTTTTTTGTGGCTAAAATAGCCAAAAAAGCCTGCAAATTCACTTGCCAAACACAGGCTAAGTGGATTGCGCAAATGTTTTGGCACAGGACTACAAATATGTTGAGTTGAACTAGTTTTAGGCTTTGTTAAGAAAGTAATGGTTGGTTTGGGAAGTGGGTTAGTTTTTTGGTTTTTTAATTTTTTTTATTATTTTAGTCTGGGTTAAAAAGTTTGGTTTGGGAATGATTTTTTGACTTTTTGACTTTTTGACTTTTTTGACTTTTTTTAATGATTATGGGTTGGATGTGATGTTTTGTTTTTTGTGACTAAAATAGTCTATTTTGTCTTTTGTGGCTAAAATAGCCAAAAAAGCCTCTAACCCAACTTGCCAAACGGAGGCAAAGAGAAAAAAGTGAGAAATGGCTGAAGGAGTTGGTCTCTCCTTTTTGGGGAAAGCTCTGGGGGGAATTGGAGAGTACTTGGTTGCTCCGATCGGCAGACAGTTTGGTTATCTGTTTTGCTTCAACACCAACATTCAAAATCTTGAGACTCAATTGGATAGCCTAAAAGTGACAAGAGAAGGGGTTCAACTAGGGGTGGATGAAACACGCAACAATGTCAGAACCGTTGGACCTCATCTTCAGGCATGGCTGACTAAAGCAAATGGCAACACAGCAGAGGCAGAGACAATTATTAAAGACAAGGCCCAAGTTCAAAAGGGGTGTTTCAATGGGTGGTGTCCAAATCTCAAGTTGCGTTACTCACTGGGCAGGAAAGCTGTGAAGAAGACTCAGGAACTTGCTCTTCTCCATGCTGAGGGTAGCAACTACATTCAGTCGTCCTACAATCCACCACCACCAAGCATAGAACCTATACCTACAACAACAGAATTCCAGGGGTTTGATTCTCGAATTCTGGTCATGAACGAGATCATTGAGGCTTTGAAAGATGATGGGATCCACTTGATTGGGATATGCGGGATGGGCGGAATAGGCAAGACAACAATGGCAACAGAAGTTGCAAAAAGAACCAAAAATCTCTTCAATGAATTTCCAATGGCAGTTGTCAGGCAAGAGCCAGACCTAACTAAGGTTCAAGGGTGTATTGCAGACATGTTGGATCTCAAACTTGATGACAGGGAGAGCCCGATCGCCAGAGCAAGTCTCCTACGCAAGAGACTTCTGCTAGACAATAAGAAAATTCTTGTCATATTGGATGACATTTGGGAAGAATTTGATCTAGAGGAGTTGGGATTTCCTTTGGAAGGAGGTAGCAACAAGAGTTGTAAGATCCTTTTCACTTCACGAAATCGAAATATGTGGAAAGGAATACAAAATAAAAGGTATATCCAACTTGAAGTCCTAGTGGGTGAAGAACCATGGCATCTCTTTAGAGAGAAGGTAGGCGATTGTGCTGACGACCTTGATCTGCTACCACTAGCAAAACAGATTGTAAATGAATGTGGAGGTTTACCACTTGCCCTCATAACTATTGGAAGGGCTCTTACAAACGAACACAACCAACATCATTGGAATAATGCACTTCAACAACTAAGAACCCCTTGTTCAGAAAGTTTGTCGTCAGAAGTGCCTGCAAAAGTGTATCAAGCTCTATATTTTAGTTACAATTTTCTACAAGGTGAGAGAGCCAAGAAGCTGTTTCTGCTCTGTTGCTTGTTTCCAGAAGACTATGAAATTCCTATTGAAGATTTGGTTAGATATGGAATCGGATTGCGGTGGTTTGAAGGTATCGACAAAGTGGATGAAGTAAGAGATCGAGTGAATGTCTTAGTTGATCAACTTAGAAGTTGTTATTTATTGTTGGATGGTGATCGCGAGTTGCTAATAAAAATGCATGATGTAGTGCGCGATGTCGCCATATCAATTGCAGCTAAAGATAAGCATGGTTTTATGATAATCCATGGTGCCAAATCGAGAGAGTGGCCAAAGAAGCCGACTTATGAGCTTAACACTTCCATTTCGGTGATATCAAATGAAATTGAAGAGTTTCCAGGAGGATTGAGATGCTCAAAACTTGAGTTTTTACTAATACGATGCGAGTATAGTTCGCTAAAAATACCAAGCAATTTTTTTGAGGGCATGAGGGAACTCAAAGTTTTGGACTTGAGAATCACGGAAGACATCTCGTTACTGCCGTCATCACTGCAATTCTTGAGAAACCTGTTGACATTGCATCTTGATCACAGTCATAAGTTCGATAATATATCTGTAATTGGAAAGCTACTGAATTTGGAAATCCTCAGCTTTCGTCGATCCGACATTGAGGAGTTACCTGAGGAAATAGGAGGACTGGTTAATTTAAAGTTGTTAGATCTGACAAGATGTCATGACCTTAAAAGAATAGCACCTGGTGTCATATCAGCCCTAGTCCAATTACAAGAGTTATACATGGGTGGCTGCAAAATCATTTGGGAACGAGAAGGCAAGGAAGGAGGAGAAAATGCGAGCTTAAGAGAGTTTGAATCCTTGTCCAATTTGAATACTTTAGAGATTAATATAAAAGATGCCGTGTGTTTGCCAAGAATCCCATTGTTTAGCAAATTGACAAAATACTCAATTTTGATAGGTTATGATTCCGGCGTCGTTTTCAATGAAGGATACATAATTAGGCTCCGAAAGCTTTTGAGTCTCCATCTTCATGACACATGTATTATCCCATTAGATTGCGGAGGAATCAATTCGTTGTTAAGGAGTACTGCAGTTCTAGAGTTAATGGGGAAGGGTTCGGAGGATGCAGTGCAAGAGTTGTTTCGAGAGGGAGTTGAAGGACTCCAACACTTGAAGGAACTAGTAATTAACAAGTGTGCTACACCAGAATGTTTTGTCAATACAATGCAATGGGTCCCGCGTGCACCTAATGCCATTCCTCCTATTTTTCCTATCCTGGAGGAATTAGAGCTTGATGATCTACCCAATTTAAGAAAGATATGTCACTGCCAACTTTCAACCGGCTCTTTTGGAAAACTAAAATATCTCAAAATCTCGAATTGTGATAGAATGGAAGAAGTTATTTGGAAGGAAAAAGGAGAAGATGATGCAACAAACAAGATGGAGTTTCCAGCGTTAGAATCCATGACTTTGTGGAGACTACCAATGCTCATTGGATTTTGCAGAGGGACTGACGAGATTGAGTTCCCTCAATTGAAGAAATTGTGTCTTCGGAAACTACCACAACTCAAGTGGCTCTTCCTCAATAGCAGTAATCCGTTTTCAGAGTCAATGGAAAACCACAATGCTACCTTCCTATCTCTTTTCCCCGACAAGGTATGTCCACACGGCTTCCTCAATAGGTACATCTATTCTGGATGAATCTAAAAAGTAAATATTTATGAAAAAATCTAAAAAAAACTAACTAAAGACAAAAAAAAAACAAAAAAAAAAAACAAAAAAAAACAAAAAAATACTGGTTTTTTCTCATCTTTAGTGAATTTTTAAAAAATATTTCACAAATATTTACATTTTAGGTGCATCTAAAAATTTTAATTTTCTTACTAAATTTTCTTACCAAGGATGGATCTAGGGGTGCAGGTTGGGGCGGTCACACCCCAGAAGTTTTTAAAAATTACAGCAAATTATCAATAGGTCCTGATAGTTGCAATTAATTTTCATCAAGTCCTATTTAAAATAAATCCTAATAAAATCGTCATTAAAAATAATTTTTTGCGACGATTTTTGCATGTCACTAAAATTTGACAATTAGTGACTTTTTTTTTACGGCTTTTATAAATTATCGTTAAAACTTATAATTAGTAATTTTTTTTGTGACGAATTTTTTAAACTGTCGCTGAAAATTGAAAATTAGCTACTTTTTTTTTGTGACAAAATTTTCAAACTGTTGCTGAAAATTAACAATTAGTGACTTTTTTTAATAGTATTTGATAAAAAACGTCATTAATTCTCACAGGACTTAATGGACAATAAGTTCACCTATTAAGACCTATAAGTAAATCCCCCTAAAAATTATATATATTGTACTAGTAATTAGGACGATAATTATAAGTTGAATATTTCGCATTTACAAAATTTCCGTAGTTTGCACCATCCAAATTATTTACATTACAAAATTTTAAAAATAGTTTTTAAATTGAGTTTTATCAAATATTTATCTATTCTATTTGTTATCTGTATTATTTGTTATGTTTTTATATTGTATAAAGTTACTTGTATTCTATTATTTGTTTCAATTTGTTACTATTCATGGTCATGGATGGAAATTTTACTATTAGAACGTAGCTTATTCTATTGTTAGTTTTTTTAGTTGAATGGCACAATCATTTGTTTCTCTTCGCTCTCTTTTCATTGTCAAGGATTAGTATTTTTTTATTTTTTATTTTTTATCTCAATAACCAAATGAAAAAAAGCCAATCATATCTTATTTCATTCCTTTAAACGTTTTGGTTGTAAAAATTATTGGTCATATATGCAGACTACAAGAGGAGAGACAGAAAAAGAGTGATATTCCATAACCATTCCTACAAATTTTATAACCACCACTGACAAAAGTTTTATTTTCAGGTTGCATTACCTAGCTTGGAGGAGCTAGAACTCAAGGATCTTAACAATCTAGAAGGGCTGGAACACATTCCAATCTCAGTGGGTTCCTTTTCTAAACTTAAAAAAGTACATGTAGAACACTGTGGCAAATGGCTCTATGTTTTTCCATCACAATTTCTTACGAGGCTGCGAAATCTTGAAGATCTAACTGTAGAAAATTGCAGTTTACTAGAGAACGTGTTTGGATTGGAAATGGGGGACTGTAAGGAACAAGAATCAGAGATGCTCTCGCTCTTGAAATCTCTAAAATTAAAGCGTCTACCCCAATTGAATTATATTTCAAAGAGAGATCCCATTGGATTTACGTACATTTCACAATTAAATATTCTACATGTCCATGACTGTAATAACTTGAGATATCTATTCCCACATTCCATGATGAAGTGTATGTTACAACTCCAAGAATTGGACATAAGGAGATGTAAAATGATGTCAAGGATTGTTGCAGATGAGAAAGGGCAGGGCAAAAGCTCGGTGGATAAAATTGAGTTCACTCAATTGAAAATTTTGCGGCTTTATGATCTACCGATCCTTGTGAGTTTCTTTCCCAAAGTGATTGCTACTTCGGCTACATCAACAGAATGCCTCCAAAATGTCGAGCAAACTCTATTCAATGAGAAGGTAAAATGAAGAAGTAGAATGCTGGTGAAACCAAAGCTACTTAACTTTTACAATGATTTGTATGTTTTTTTTTTTTTTTTTTTTAAATTTTTGTTTTGGTTCAGGTTACAAAATGAAATGGGGTACCATATCTTATTCCAATAATTTGAAATTCAAGGTTAAAAAAGTTCTAGGTAACACATACAAATTACAGAGAGGTATATATCTCATAACTATTCCTACTATCATTATACTACAACTAAAAGAATGAGTTCTTTTCAGGTCGTATTCCCCACTTTGGAGGTGCTAGAACTTGAGCATCTTGACAATTTGGAAGGGATGGGACACTGTCCACCTTCATCGATGTCCTTGTCCAAACTTAGATATGTACATGTGCGGCATTGCAGCAAATTGCCCAAAGTTTTTCAAGCACAATTGCTTAAGAGGCTGCAAAATCTTGAAGAACTATCTATTGAGGATTGTAGTTTGCTGGAGAAAGTGTTTGACTATACGGAACACAACTCAAAGATATTCCTATTATTGAAATCTCTCAAATTAAAAAGTCTACCCCAATTGAACCATATTTCACAGAGAGATCCCATTGGATTTATGTACATTCCACGATTAAGTATTCTACATATTGATGATTTTGACAACCTGAGATTTCTGTTCTCACAGTCCATGACACAGTGTATCCTACAACTACAAGAATTGAAAATAAGGGGATGTAAAATGATGTCAACAATTTTTAGGGAGGAGGATAGCCATGGTGAAATTTTGGTAGATAACATTGAGTTCACTCAATTAAAAATTCTGCGACTTTATGATCTGCAAAACCTTGTGAGTATCTTCCCCAAAGTGACTACTACTGTGGCGACATCATTTGAACACATCCAGAACCCGGGACAAAGTCTCTTCAATGAAAAGGTGAATGGTAGAAGTTGAATGCTCCAATGACACTAGAGTAGTAAATCTCCTTTTTAAACATTTTATATTACTTTTAGTAGTATGGTTGTTAATGCAATTGTTTGGTTTGCAGGTTGCATTCCCTAGCTTGGAGGAATTGGAACTCCATGGATTTCAGAGCATGAACGAAATATGGTGCAATCAACTTCAGACCGGCTCGTTCAACAAACTAATTGAACTATGTGTCTCAGATTGTGGCAGTTTGAAAAATCTGTTCTCTCTTTTTATGGCCAGATATCTTGTCCATCTAAAAGTGCTAGTCATAAACAAATGCTCGATGATGGAAGAAGTAGTTGCAAAGGAGGAAGATAAAGAAGAAGGAAGGATAAACAGAACTCCATTGCCTAAATTGGTGTATTTGGAACTCGAAGATCTACCGGAGCTCAAGAGTTTTTGCCACGTTACTCATGTTTGGGAATTGCCACTGGTAGAAAACATCACTGTCCTCAATTGCCCTGAAATGAAGACCTTCTCTCCTGGAGTCATATGCACCCCAATGTTGCAACATGTATTTGTGAAGAAGGGAAGAGGCAAGTGGTACACAGGCAGAGAAGGAGAAGACTGGCTATGGATAAGTGACCTCAATCAAACCATACTGCACCTAATTGAAAAGGTATGTTGTTTATATGAATACTTTTGTTTTTCTCTCTTTTTCTTCCATTAAGTGCATAAGTCACATTTTAACTTCCAAGTATCCAAAAAGGAAAAGAAGCTTCAGACAATTGAGAAGTACGTATTTTAAAACTATCAAATCATTATTTTTCCAAAAATTAAAATTTTGTTTACTATATTGCTAAATTTGCAATTAAAAGAAGTATTAAATTAATATATCTAAAGTACATTTTACATAAAATTTTCTTCCTTTCAATTATAAAAGATCAAAAGTTAGTTCTTTCTAAAGTATGAAAGTTTCTTTTAAGCTGTGTTTGGATCATAAACTTAGATGAAGATTTAAAAAAGGAAAGAGAAAATATATGTGACAAAATATAACTACATTTTACACACTTTTTCTTTTTTCCTTTCCAAATCTATATTCAAATCTATCATTCAAACACAACCGTAAAAATTCAAAAAAATTGGATTTACTATACAGGGCTATTAATTCTTGTGCTATTTAATATATTACTTGTGAGAATTACTCTTAAAATTATTATTTAAATTCATGATTAATAATGATAGCACACCTGAAGTGTACTCAACAATTTGAAGCTTGAGTAACCAGCTTAGGGTATGATGAGATATCACCCCTTATTTATAAATGAAGATTAGGTTTACAAGGAAGACAATTACAAGATGATCCCTGAGTGCATAAAAATGATTACAGACCCTAGTGACTTTCGGCTAATATAATATGCTAAGTGCCTTTCGGTGATTATAATATGCCAACAGTAATAATCAGTTTGATTTGAATAAGGTGAGGCTTTTGTTTTCCCAAGACAACCTAGGGAGGCCACAAAAATAACAAACTGTGTTGAATTTGTCCAGGATATGGATTTGTAAAATTTATGATGTTATAGATGATTTCATGACATTCCCTGGTGCATCTCAAATCCAATTGTAAGAAAGTAAGCCTTTAGAGCTTATTTTTAACTTTTTCCGCTCAAAAAGCAAATAAGCTGAAGCCTGAAATATTTTAACAAACAACTTGACTTTTTAAAGTACAACTGTAAACATCTAATTTCAAATTTTAAGCTAAATAAGCTGCAAATAAGCTTTTTTTCCTAACAGAGAAAATTCAAATTTTAAATAAAATAGTATGAATATATAAACATAGAAATTCTATACATAAAGTGTATATATATATTTTCCATGGTATGCAATTTTTATGTTATTTTTATTTTTCGGTGTTGTTCATATAAATATATGCTGCTGATGGAGGGTTTTATTAACAACCCAAAACCCTATTTGTCTAAGTATCTTTTCTCTTCCTTCTTTCGTCTCTTTCTCTCTAACCTAACCCTGGTTTCACGTATTTTACACTAATTATATTGATTTGTAAACAATTGAGGGTTGGAATCTAGAAGGGAAGGCAGTAAAATCGTCATCACCAACACACTGGGAGAATTCATGGCTGTTAAGCACTTAGAAAAAGTCATGGTTCCCTTCCGAGCTATGAAGCATGGGTACTTCAATAAATATGCCATACTCGTATTGGGTACTTATTGGGTACTGGTACTTTGTATGGTTACTTTTGCATATGTACCAGATACACGAAATGCGTACTCAAATTTTTTCTTTCTAATTTTACCGTACCCTAGAGGTATCAAGTATATACTCAATCCATACGTTAGCTCTATATAGAGGTGAAGCAAGTTTCATTGTACTTTTTTTTATACAGCGTGGTTCTAAAAATAAGCTTTGGTTTGTAATTTATTTAATATAATGACATTTAATTTTGGTGTATACCTTACTTTTGCATTAAATGCAAGGTTGTTAAAATCGGGATCCTACGTTGGATCGTTGGAGGTGTTTATAGGATCGGATCGTAGAATCGGATCGAGGATCGTAAGATCCTACCGAAAAAGACAAATTACATAATAATTTAATTTAAATAAATATTTCTTATAAAGTATACACAAAATGAACCTATATTTTATTAAAAAGAAGTGAAGATATTGTGAAAAATATAGTACTCCATGTAAAATATACATATAATATTATGCAATAGAAAACTCGATGGTAAAAGCTTTGTTTTTTATCAAAAAAGAAGGTGAAGAAGAAGAAGAGTTTTATAACAAAATACTTTACAATGTACAATAATGCATAAAAAGTGAAGAAAAAATATTTAACAAAATTGGATATGAAAATAGATTAAGAACTCAAAAGAGTAGCTTAGTCGAATGATAAGGTTTGTCGTTAGCATCCCTGGTGGAGCGGATTCGAGTCACAAAAATAATTTCTCTAGAAATTAGGATAAAGTTACAATCATCTTACCCTTCTTAGACTCCGCTAAAGCTAATTTTGTTTTTCCGACTATTTAATTTTCTTAAATTACCGCAACATTTGAATGTTTGTTTCCTAGTTTGTTTTTCTTAGTCTATTTGATTCAATACTACTTAATTTTTATTATTTATTTTGACAACAAAAATTGATATTTAGACAACAAATATAAAATTTACAACAAAATATGTCATAAATTAGATCGGATTCGGATCGGGATTCCACGATCCTATAAGATCCCACTACCAGGATCGAAAGATCCTACCTATAAGGAGTTTTTTACACGATCCGGATCGATTGTACTCAAATGGATCGTAAGATCCA
>NW_021031552.1:262260-282652 GCF_004153795.1 Camellia sinensis | reverse complement strand
ATGGTTGCAAGTATGAACCTTGAAGTTGAGCAACTTGATGTGAAGACTGCATTTCTTCATGGTGATCTTGAAGAAGAAATTTACATGGAGCAACCAGAAGGTTTTGTGGAAAAAGGAAAAGAAAAATTTGTTTGCAAATTGAAGAAAAGTTTGTATGGCCTCAAGCAAGCCCCGCGATAATGGTACAAAAAATTTGACTCTTTCATGATGAATAATGGTTTTTTTAAAATCACTTCGGACCATTGTGTGTTTGTGAAAAATTTCCCGGATGGCAAATTTATTATTCTTTTGCTTTATGTTGATGACATGTTACTTGTGGGTTAAGATTCTATCATGATAAACAGGTTGAAATTAGAGTTGAACAAATCTTTTGCTATGAAAGATTTGGGACTGGCAAACTAAATACTTGGTATGAAAATTGTTCGTGATCGCAAAGAGGGGCTGATTTGGTTGTCTCAAGAAAGCTACATTGAGAAAGTTCTTGAGAGATTCAACATGGATAAAGCGAAGCCGGTTGGTTGTCCACTTGCAGGTCACTTCAAGCTTAGTTTGAATAAATGTCCTACAAGTGAGAAAGACAAGGAAGAGATGCAGAAAGTTCCTTATGCTTCAGCAGTTGGTTCTTTGATGTACGCCATGGTTTGTACAAGGCCGGATATTACTCACGCTGTTGGTGTAGTGAGTCTTTTTCTCTCTAATCCGGGTAAAGAACATTGGGCAGCGGTAAAATGGATTTTAAGATATCTTCGAGGGACTTCGAAGGTGTCTTTGTGTTTTGGGGATGGTAAGCCGATGCTTGATGGGTTCACGGATTCTGACATGGCCGGTGATGTTGATTCTAGGAAATCTACTTCGGGATATTTGATGACTTTTGCTGGGGCATGGCAATCTAAATTACAAAAATGTGTTGCTCTCTCAACTACTGAAGCTGAATTTATTGCCATTACGGAAGCTTGCAAAGAAGAGTTATGGTTGAAGAAATTTTTGCAAGAGTTGGGTTTGAAGCAAGAAAAGTATGTGCTTTATTGTGATAGTCAAAGTGCTATTCACTTGAGTAAAAATTCTACTTTTCATTCGAGGTCGAAACATATTGATGTGAGATACCATTGGATTCGTGATGTGTTAGATTCGAAATTGTTACAACTCGAAAAGGTTCGCACAGATGATAATATTTCGGATATGTTGACAAAGATTTTGTCGAGGGACAAACATTTGAAGTGTTGAACTTTGGCGGGTATGGTTGATCTCTCCACCTAAGTCGGTAAAGGGAGAATTGTTGGGTATACCTTCTTATTGGAGTTTGAGACCCAATTGGTTTATTAAAAGAATTTGATTTGGTTTGGGATTGGTTATAATATAATATATTTTTATATATTATATCTAATTTGTGAAAACCCAATTCAATTTGGATACAACTAGGGTTTTGATTAATAGTCCAAAAATCAACAATATATATAAATATATATTGTCTTTGTTTTTGGTTCGGTGGAATTGTGTGGCTGCCAAGTCATATTTGTTAAGATAGTGCTGGGTGCACTTGTGGGTTTGTTATTCAAGCTTGTCGTGTGAGTCTTAGATCAAATTCAGTGGATCTTCGGTTTCGGCTTCATAGTTGGATGATTTGGGTTGTTATTTTGGATCTTCTACAACTCTGGTTCTGAAGATTTTGATTCATCTATTTGGTGAGGTCGTTCATCTTGTTTATTTGTGATTATTTGGAATTCACCCAAGGGTGGTTTTGTGAGACCATTCGTGTTTTGTTTGTAATCGTTCGGAAACTTATTTGGATGATAGTAGAATCGTATTTCGATCCCGTGGACGTACCTCACATTGAGGGAACCATGTAAAAATTCTTGTGTTGTTTTTTATTTAATTTTTCCGCATTAGTTTTTATTTCCATTGATTGATTTACTTGTGGGGAATAATATATTTTTCCTAATATCCACTGCAATGGTGAATCAATGAGTCCATTCCCAGCGTGAAAACCCAAATCACACCCAATCCAAATAGCACGAGTCCAACTGCACTGAAACAGGAGATGTTCGATGGAGGCAAGACAGATGGGGCACAGTTTTGAAACAGTACAATAACGTCTAAACATATTCTCCTTCGTGGCTCGTTTATTGCAACAAACTCTCCACCAAAAATTCCTAATCTTATGAGGGACTGGAAGAGACCAAATTAGCTTCCTGAAGCCCTTCGGAGGCATGTTAGAGAAGAACGCCATTGTATTGGTAGCATTGTGTTGTTCCATAAACGCTACCTAATACCCACTCTTGACGTCAAACTCACCTTTAGTAGTATGGTTGCCAAACCAGGGAATCAGATTTGCCTTCCGAAGTTATAGGAATAGTGAGAATTTTATAAACATCTTCCCGTGCAACTGTGGCCTGAAGAGCAGTTTGATCCCACTTCGCTCGAGACTGAGTTATGACCTCCGTAACCCTTTGCACAGGACAACCCGGGGACTTGAGGGACTGAAGCTTAAAATCTACAGATAAGGGAACCCACTTGTCCTCCTAGAAATTAATAGAAGTGCCATTACCGACCTGCCATCGAAGACCCCTTTAGAAGAAGGTCCCTGCCCTTCATAATACTAGACCATGCCCACGAGGCCCGTCTACCCCTACTAGCTAAAAGAATGTTGGAATGTGGGTGATAAACACCTTTCAAGATCCGAGCACAAAAGGAATTGGGAAATTTTAGTATTCTTTGTACTTGCTTCTCGAGGAGAGCAAGATTAAAAGCTTTAAAGTCCCGAAAACCCATCCCGCCCTGAGATTTAGCAATAGATAGTCTCTCCCAACTGGCCTAATGAATTCCATTTTCTTCTGGATCCCCTCCCCACCAAAACTTGCTCATATACGAGTTGAGTTTATCACTGAATTTTTTTGGAAGAGAAAAACAGGACATAGCATAGGCCGGGATAGCTTGCACAACCGACTTAAGAAGGACTTCATGGCCAGCTTGAGATAACAAATTGTGTTTCCAACCTTGCATCTTGTGAAGCGCTCTATCAATTAGGTAGGAATAGGCATCAGATTTGGACCTACCCCAGCAAACGGGAAGGCCGAGATATGATGTACTGGGCAGAGTTGTAGAGATGCCCAGAAGAGTGCAAGCATTAAGCCTCTCTCACTCAGGCGTATTAGATGAAAAAACAATGCCTGATTTCTCATAATTGACAAGCTGACCTGAGGCTTTACAGTAGGTATTCCAAAATAGATTGCAGCACTTGGCATTCCCATCTACTCACTTGAGCAAATAGAAGGACATCATCCGCAAAGAAAAAGTATGATAAAGTGGGGCAGCCCCGCCGCAGAACTAACCCCTCAAGATGGTTTCCACGATTTCCACTTGAAAGAGCGAGAGAAAGGGCATCAGCAATAAGAACCAAAAGGTACGGGGACAGAGGATACCCTTGTTAGAGTGCCCGAGTAGGAATGAAGCCCTCTTTACTCCGTTGGCAAACATCGAGAAAGATACCGTGGTGACAACTTCCATGACCCACTGAATCCACACTGGACTAAACCCCATTTTGATCAATATTGCATGTAGAAAATCCCATTGGACCCTATCATATGCCTTGTTAAAATCCAACTTTACTGCTATCACGCAGCGGTTGCCTTGCTTTTTGAGCTTCAGGTGGTGAAAAGCTTCGTGGGCAACAATAACGTTGTCTTGAATCATCCTCCCAGGAACAAAGGCCGACTGCTGCAGGGAGATAATCTTCTGGAGGATAGGTTTCAATCTATTTGCCAAGATCTTGGTGATAATTTTCAGATTGAAATTACACAGACTAATTGGGCGGAATTGTGTGAGCTTCACCGGATTCGGGATCTTAGGAATTAAAACCAAGCTGGTATGGTTCCATTCTCTCGAAAGATAGCCATTGATAAAAAAAAAGCTCTGAACAGCTGAACAGACTTCTTTTTCAATCACATCCCAGTACTTTTGATAAAAAATTTCGGAATACCCATAAGGTCCCGGGGCCTTCAAAGGCCCTCACTGAAAAACCACAGCCTTTATTTCAGGATCTATCACTGGCCAGTTTGAAGTTCATATCTGCCGTTACCAACTGCCCAACCGAGATCAAAGCCACATCTAGATTTCTTGGATTATTACCAGTGAATAGCTTAGAAAAATAATCCAGAAAATGCGCATTAATATCCTCATCAGAAGTCAGCTGTTGGTCACTCTCATTAAGAAGCTGAATCACTTGGTTTCTCTATCTTCTCTGGGTAATGGAGGCATGAAAAAATGTAGAATTATGATCCCCACACTGAAGCCAACGCACCCGCGACTGTTGATGTAAAAACATTTCTTCTCTTTGAAGCACATCCGCGAGTTCATCTTGGATTTGTCGCTGGGCTTGAAAATTCTCCATGGATGAAGGCACAACTTGAAGCTTCACTAGTTGGTCTTTCAAAAAAGCAATTCCGGACCTATTATTCCCAAATTCACCCAGACTCCAAGCCTTCAAACCGACCTTGCAAGTCTTCAGTTGCTGGCACAGACTAAACATGGGTGAACCTCGATGCCCAATCCTCCATCTAGATTGGATTACTACCTTGCAGTGAGGTGAAGTCATCCACATGGATTTGAATTTGAAGAGCCTCGGAACTCTTTTTGGAGGGATGCACACTTGTAAGATGAGTGAACAGTGGTCAGATTCAATCAGGGCCTCATGGATAACCTGAGCATAAGGAAATAATTCCCTCCAACTCACTGTGGCCACAGCTCAATCTAACCTTTCCTGGACATTATCAACTCCGTCTTGCCGGTTAGTTCAAGTGAAAGCTGGGCCCTTGAATTCTAAGTCCATGAAAGCACAATCGTGCAACACTTTCTGAAAATTGGGTCGTGAACCCCTTTCTTTTTCCCAAACCGACCCATAATCATTAAAATCACCTATATAAAGCCAAGGTAATTGATTCTCCCAGGCAATACGCCAAATGCAATTCCAAAAAACTTCTTGCTGAGAAGCACGTAGAGTGGCATAAATGAATGCTGTCAGCCATTTGGTATTAAGCATTGAAATGACAGAACACAAAATACCCCCACTTTTTGACATGACATCAATATCCACCTCATCCTGCCACCACAAAGCTAGGCCACCAGCAGTTCCAACGGGATCAACATAACAAGAATTTGGAAACTGAAGACGTCGACGAATCCTTTTCAAAACACCCACCTTATTTTTTGTTTCCATCAGAAAGACCACACCAAGACGATGGGTTGTGTACAACCCTCAGAGGATCTGGACTGTCAGAGGTCGCCCAATCCCCTGACAGTTCTAGCTAATGATCAGCATTGCTGTCGTGGCTATTGACGGCCAGCCACCAGAGCCTTATCAAAATCAAAGCAACCTTTTTCAACTGGGAGTGTACTTGGTACCTGAGAAACACAGTCCAGCTCCTCCACACCCACTGAAGTATCAGTACGAACCTCCATATCAAACAAGTCAGTGAGCCCATGCTCCAGTTGCGTCTTCCGACCCCCCTTTGGCGATCTACCTACTCTGTCTTTCCTAAGGAAATGACGAGCAATTGAGAAAAGGTTAAGGGGAGATTGAATTCCAGAAAGGTAGCTGGGTCACGTTTCTGAAGCTTGGACGACGGTGTAGTTAGGTGGTGTTCATCACAAATTTTCCGTTTTAAGGATAACTCACCAAAGACATTGGTTAGGGTAGTGTCAGGAATGGATTGAAGGGCTTTAACTAGGGTCAAAGGCCTGGATGAGGGAGGTGGGATAATTAAGTGTTTTGGTGAAGAGGACGGGCTAAAATGTTAATAAAATATAACTATATTTTACACACTTGTTCTTTTTTCTTTCTAAATTTCTATTCAAATATATGATTCAAACACAACCATAAAAATTCAAAAATTTTGGATTTATCATACAGGGCTATTAATTCTTGAACTATTTAATATATTATTTGTGAGCATTACTTTTAAAATTATTATTTAAATTCATGATTAATCGTAGTGCACTTGAAGTGTACCCAACAATTCACACTCTCCTTTTTACTTACGAACTAATACACTTTCTTGTATAAACTTTAAAATCTACTAGCTTATAAAAGCATTGAACTTGTCTAGTTCTTTATAATAAAAGTATAATAGTTTTTCACACGATATAAGAAGTTAAATGTGATTGGTTATTAAAAAAATAATGATACTTAAACATCCAATGATGTGGTGACATGTATATTTCTAATAAAATTGTTAGTAAAAATTTAAGTACATGTAACATTACTCATAACAGTATCTATTTTACATTCCTATCCAAGTAAAAGACTTTCTAAACTTAAATCTTAGAAAATTCTCTTTCTAATATTTATGTCCTAGTTAGTCCATAAGATATTCTTGTATTCTAGTAAGTACTATTATTTTGGACATTTGATTTATCAAATCCTAATTCTTATATTTAATGTATTTTATGAACAACTTTACCCTTACAAATATTTTTTAAACCCTTATTTATCAATATATATATATATATATATATATATAATTGTGAACCCTTAGCAACTTATGATGTGAACATTCACATTAAATAAATTTGACACTATGAATATTCCCGTTGACAATGTGAACATTAATGCGCGCTTCACTTTATTATTATTTTGATAATTATGCCATTTATAGGACTTATTGGAATATAAGAAAATAATTTGTACCAAGTGGAACATATGTAGGTGAAGAGAGATTTATGAATAAATTTTCTAAAATTATTTAAAAATATATGTGAAATTAAGTTATATTTAGAAAATATATATATAGAATTTTTAGCTCTCAGCCATGTGAAAGACAAAAAAATATTCTTTATTAGCAAATATGAGCTTGTTCCTAAACATTATATAAAATTAGAGAATACAAGTGTCTAAATTAGATACGGGTGTCAGACACATCTCACACTCATAAAAATGATCACTTGAAACCTTGCTACTTTTTAGTGAAAGTGGATGATTAACATAATTTTTTTATATATATTATTTAAATCTAAATATATTCAAGGGTTTCAAAAGGAAAAAAATATAAAATAGTGATGTAGAAATAAATTTCCTCCACTAATCAGGAATGTTAGTCAAGGTAGCAATATTGGTCTAACAAATTTCTAACTTTCATCAATTTTGGAGAACAATTATATGCATTCAGACACAAATCTCTTACATAACCCTTGTGAGATGAAAAGAAAAATAGAGTATAAGAAACTTAAATTTGAGAGTGCATAGCATTATCTTATTTATAGGTCATGTTCTTTTTAAATTTCATCCTAAATAACATATTGAAAGGGCTTGATGAAAAACCAAAATTATCACCAATGAAGATGCCAAATAAAGTATGAAGTTCATGTGCTGCTTGGAAATTGTAACTGTAAAGCCACTAATCTCCCATGTGTTAGAGGGGAGCTTCTAAATACACCCCCTCCCCTGGCCACGCCCCAAACCAATTCCTTTAGCAAAGCCACTAGTTGTGTGCATGTGATTGGGTGTATTTAGAAGCTCCCGTTTTTGGAGCCAAACTTTCCTTTATTATACTTTTTATCCTAAAAACTAAGAAACATTCAAGAAACCTCCATAATTCTATCGTAGATTGGTGGTTGTGTGCGCGTGATTGGGTGTATTTAGAAGCTCCCATTTTTTGAACCGAACTTTACCTTTATTATATTTTTTTTATCCTAAAAACTGAGAAACATTCAAGAAACCTCCATAATTCTATCGTAGATTGGTGGTTTTCCCAGACCACGTGTGATTTTTTGGCGGATTTTATAATTTGTTGTTTGTAATTGGAGTAGGCTTTCTTGTTTGGTCCTTTGGAATTTTGTTGTTGTTTTTCTTTTGAACTAACAACTTTATAATTTTTCTCAAAAAAAATAATTATGCCCAAATCCACTTGTATGTTTTTTTTGTTTCCCTTCATCTACTCATATTAATCAACTTCATGTATATAGAAAATCTTCTATCATAAGAGTATAGTAAGTTGTGGCTCTTACGAACCATGTTGCCCCAAATGGTAGTTGCAACTCTTATGCACCATGCTGCCTCAAATGGTGCTTGCGAGTTCTGGTGTTATTTTTTTCTCCTTTTTTTTTTCTTTTTACATTTTTGCATATTAGTTTGTCAATCAAACTAGTCTAAATTTTTATTTGTATTCTTGTGTTGTAGCAGCAACAAGAAGAACAATTGCAACAGGACCTGCAGCAACAAGTGAGATTCTTTGCATTTCATTTTTCTAAATCATTCCTATGAGTAGTTTGTCTATAAAAAAATTTGCACTTCCTTTTTTTATTATTTTTATTTGTATTTCTTGCAGCATGAAAGGCAGACCTAGCGTAGTGGTAAAGCTACCTCTTGGTGACTTGGTGGCCACGGGTTTGAGTCGCGGAAACAGCCTCTTTGCTTGCAGGGGTAAGGTTGTGCACATCAACCCTTTCCTAGACCCCACTTAAGCGGGAGTTTTGTGCACTGGGTACACCCTTTTTATTTCTTGCAGCATGAGGTAGGTGAGGAAGGAGGAGAAAATGAAGAGACTAATAACAACAATGATGATGGTGGTGATATGTACAAGTAGGATGGAGATAGCCATAATTAATGAACATGAGGATGACTTTTGATGATAATGATTGTAACAATGCTCAATATTGTGATTATAAGTTCTCTAAACATTTTGAATACAAAGTGTGTATTAAAGTATCTTTCATCGATATTATTTTCCAAGCAAGAAAAAAATATTGGTGTCTTGTGCCTTCTCTAAATCATAATTCTCAGTTTATAGTTATATTTCTCAGGATAGAATATGAAATATCTTCATTTTCTTCCAATTTGATAAACCTATTATGACTTTTTTTTTTTATTACATTGGTGATATTGTTTAACTTTTAAATTAAAATTCTATTTATGAACATATTATTATTTATTACAAAGTACATAGAGTATATCTAGCATATCATATAGTGATAGTCATAAATGTGTAGGTATTAAATAACTGGTTGGTTTGTACCCAATTAAAATCGTATTTGTGTCATGCAAGCATTGAATTCAAAATGTTTAAATGCAAGTCTTTAAATTGATTCATAATGATGTAGATTGATAACTTTGGGTTGGAGAAAAGCTAGATCCTTTTGGGTTTCAATAATTTGTTGCAAGCTTCAGGCCTCGTTTGGGAACCCTCTCTTTTAGCAAAAAAATCAAAAAGTTACTAAATTAGCAAAAAAATCAACAACTCATACCAAAAAGTCAAAGATTCTCTTTTCTCTCTACTTTTTTCATATCTTTTCGTAAAAAGTAAAAAAGTTATCCCAAACATACTAGTTTTTTTTAGCTCATATTTTAGTCAAATAGCCAAAAAAGTTACTAAATTAGCATGTTCTCAAATGAGGCCTCAGTCATTGAATTGAAAGTGTACATTATGACAAACTTTCTTGAAAAGTTGTTTTGGGTCACTTTGTCCCATTAGTAGATTTGATTAATTTGTTTGGTACTCTTTTCACTCCAATTAGAGTATGTAAATATCACATATAACCTAGAAACCAACAAATTATTACCTAGTCTTGCAATCACTATGATAAAATGATTGACAGACTATTCACTATTGATATGTTTCCCCATACTTTTTTAGCCATTGTGGAGTGAATCCTCCATCATAGGGATAGAAATCATCAAATACAACTTGTATATATTTGGGCTATAAACCACCTATTATTCATGGATGAAAAGTTATTCTTCTATAAAGCTAATAAGGGTGACGCTTGCAAAATCAAGAAGATCGTTGGGTCAAATGATAAATAGTAACAGGTCAGTTTTGTTTTTCAGTAAGAACACTCCAAAAGAGTCATAGGGAAGTACAAGAAGTATTGAACATTCCTGGGAAGGCTAAATTGGGTAAGTAGTTTGGACTTCCTATAGACTTTGGTAAATCTAAGGTGGAGCTCTTCAATTACATCAAGGAGAGGGTTCACTTGCATTTAGTGGATTGGAAACAATGTTTTCTGTCTCCAGCTGGGAGAGAGATCATGGTCAAATTCGTGGCTTTTTCTCTACCAATGTATGCTATGGGTTGCTTCAAAATGTCCGTCTTTTTGTGTAGGTTTCTTACTTCTTCTATGGCAGCGTATTTGATGGGACAAGTAAAGGATGAACGTCGAATCCATTGGCTGAAGTGGAGCAAGTTGATGACAAATTTAAATGGAAGGGGATTTAGAATCTAGGATATAGTGGCTTTTAATTTGGCAATGCTTGCCAAGCAAAAAATGGTGGTTGATCTAGGATAACAAAAATAGTTTGGTTGCTACAGTCCACCAAGCTAGATATTTGGAGGGTCATCATTGCACCACTTGATCAATAAGATTAGGATTGAATGGTGGAGGGAGGTAACACGTGATTTTTTCCAAACTAATGACATTGATTGATCCTAGGAATGCCACTACCTATGGTAGGACAAGCTAGTCTGGCTTATACCCATCTAGAATGTACACTATAAATTTGAGGTACGAAGTGGTGATCATGTTGAAGCGCAACAACTGGTTAGGTTTAAAAGGGGAAGGGGAATGTAATGATCGAGATGAACATATATGTTTTTGAACACAGTTATGGAGTACCTGTACCTTGGGCAAAGTTGAACATTTTCTTTGGAAATGTGTATGGGATATTGTTCATATTAGAGGGGCCTTGCAGCAGAGTAACTGAAAACAATTATGCATTTGCTAGTCCAATGCTCATTTGCTTGGGTAGTGTGGTTTGCCTCTTTACTTTGGTGGGGTGATTGGGGCGTGGATTGTAGATCCTTTTATCATTGGTGAAAGCAAATTTTAGCAGAGTGCAATGTTGTGCAAGAGGGACAACGAGTGATGGCTTACCTTGCATCCATTGCCTAGGGAATTTGGAGGGGGTAGAGATGAATGCATATTTCATAATGAATAGTGTGATCCTATATAAGTTATGCAACATACCATAGCCAGGGCCAATGAATTTTTTTAGCCTCAAGTGAAGGCTAAAAATAGAGTTAGGGAAAAAGGGTGAAGGATGAAGCTGAGCTACATTGTGGATGGAAAGCGCAAGAGGATGGATGGGTGAAGGTGAATTTTGTTATAGTCGGGTTGCAATGTCAAAAAAGAAAGTGGTAAGAATTTGTGTTGGCAAGCTTGTTAAAGCTCGATCGTTGCGAATAAAGAACTGTATCAATTCAAATGGTTCAAGGTTTAGTACTTCAAATGGCAGTCCTCTTAGCCAAAGATTCCTAAATCCAAACAGCCATGTTTGAAGGAGACGCCCAAAAGCTCATCAAGATGGGATTCATCAAGATGTAGAAGTCCTCATTGCAAATGTTTTGCATTTGTGACCGTCATTTTAGCATAAACAATGGCCCACAAGTTTGCCAAGTTTGGTTTGGGTGGGGTAGGTTGTTGCAAATGGGACACCACCCCTCATCTGTGGACTATTGAGGCCCTTAGGGGTGATGGAAGTCTTTGAGATGGGAACAATAATTATCTATCTATTTAAAGCTATTTTGCAGAAGAAAAACTTTCATTTATTTATTTATATACGCGAAGCCTTAACAAGATGGTGTTGACACAAAATGTCTCATATTTCAAGTTTTCCTAAAAATACCCTTAGAGTTGGTGTTTGTGTAAAATTAATGTTAAGAGTATAACTAGACTTGAAACTATGATTATAATTTCGGTAAAGAAAACTCTTACCACTTAAACAACACATAATTTGTGTGCATTTTTCTGCCATTATTCTTATACTATTATTATTTTTTTTTGAATTGCACACGTGTATAGACTGTTAGTGTATGTATATATATAATAGCATTTTGACATGAAACAATAAAACGTTTTTCACACGAAAAACAAAAAAAAGCCGCTAAAAATGTTCTTTTATTGCCATTTGTTCTATAGTTAAAACAACTATGTTCGCTCATCTCTAATCTCTCTTGTACAAATTAAAGAAAAGTGGAATATAAATGACTGGTTAGGAAGAGTGACTAGATGAGAAGCCTCTCTATGCCTCCGTTTGGGAAGTGGGTTGGCTTTTTGGCTTTTTGGCTTTTTGGCTATTTTAGCCTGGGCTATTTTAGCCTGGTTTGGGAAGGGCTTTTTGGCTTTTTGACTTTTTTGGATTTTTTTGTGAGAGAGGATTGTAATGATTATGGGTTGGATTTGATGTTTTGTTTTTTGTGGCTAAAATAGCCTATTTTGTTTTTTGTGGCTATTTTAGCCAAAAAAGCCTGGGCTTTTTCTTGCCAAACGGAGGCTATATATACAATGAAAGAAAGCACCCAAGTTGTTGCAAGGGAATAGTCGTCCTCCTATTTAGACCTGCACTTTGTAGCTCGACTTTTTCGTACCCCCTTTCGGAAGACGAATAGCCCTACAGTTCAGACTCTACCTGTGATTCTGAATCTAATTTCACAAGTGCAATGTGAAATAGTGAAAACACAAAAAGAGTCCAAATCCAACTATTTTATTTTGGAAAATCAATGTTTTAAATGAAATGTCAAAAATGGACTGCTTTGCCAGATTTCAGAGTCGCCACCTAAATATTTTGTTTTGGAAAATTTAGGAAACCCTAGACTCGTGCCAAAGGCCACTTATCCGTTATCACCAAAGTGTCTCGGCTCAGGAACTTAGGCACAAGAGGGAAAGGTCATGAATTGGGCACCCACTCGCCCGATCAAAGATCAGCCTCTATTAATCATGATGTGATTTTTATTTACATTATATGCTCTTGTTCCAATTATTAGTCTAACTTTGCTATGTGATGCATACAAGTATAGACTAATTTTGCAAACATTGGAACACTTGATTCACGTTTGTTTTGAAATGGTGTTTTGAATATGTACCACTTGAAAAAGTGATCGCATATGAACATTACTCAAATTATTCCAATTCAAGCAAATAGCCTTCATCCACATGCATTCAAGCAATTTATCAATTAAGCAGTTAGCCTTATGGCAAGCATGCTAATCACACTCATGCAAAGTGCTAAAGCAAATAAAAGCTTACCTCGTACTCCAAGCCAAAAGAGAAACTAGTTAGAAAAATGCATGATTCCTATGCAACATGACTAATGCAGTACATATGATATGCAATTACTAGGTTCAGCTACTAATTTGGCATATGGATCAATTTGATAGTGAAAAATCTAGAAATCCGCTAGTTATTGATTTATGATTATGTATCAATTTAAAGTAATAAAACAATCCCAATCAAACAATCAAGACAAATCGACACAACGATTTTAATGTGGAAAAAACCACAATTGGAGCACCTCCAATTGTGATAAAAAAAACCACGGGCAACAGCCACAAAACAATCCACTAAGAAGATATAAAGAAATTACACAGGTATACTCTCAATTACCTAGCGAATCCATGCCCAAATTGAACCAACCCCTATGTGTCTCTTCTAGCCTCGTCTTCACCTCGGAATTGTCTTGACGATGAGCCACTCCAGAATCCACCAAAGCTTCAGGCTCAAATTCTTCACAATCTACCGAAGAACAACTCTCTCTTTTGTATAGAATGAACAAACAAACCTTTGATGTATTCTTCTTAACCCATGAGTTGAATACTCAATTAAACATCAAAGAAAACTAGCAAAATATCCCCAGATATAAATCTTAATATCCAAAAAGAAGATCTGGAGTAGTAATTCTAGTTTTGGACTAAAACAAATACTTATAGAAATCTGGGACTGCGAAGCTCGCTCGAGTGAAGACTCTCTCGCTCGAGCGAGGAACTAATATCATGTGACCTTTGCTCGAGCGTACATTAATCCTTCTCAGGTTTTTTGCCAGACGCAGCCTCGTTCGAGTGAGAACTCTTTCACTCGAGCGAGCAAGGGTGGACATGCAACTTCGAATGTAATTTTGCATTTTGCTTCGGGGGCGCTGCCCCTTGACCCCGCTTGGGTGCTGCCCCCTGGACCCCCGCGAGTTGACTAGGCAGCTCGATCCCCATCATAATCAGCGAAGTTGCAATCTTGAAAGTATTAACATCACAAACTTCTCTGCAAGGCATAATTTGGGTTGGATTCACATCTAAAAACTCATAACCTCACTGAAATAAAAAGTGCGAAAGCAAGTACAACTGAAAGGAGTTTTGTCAACCGGGATTGCCAAGATTAAAAACCTAACAGATAGCATGCAGTCTAAGTACATATTCAAAGAAGTATAAGCAATAACAAAGCGAGTTAGAATGATGAACCAAGCCTTGATGCATGCAATATAAGTGGATGCAAACATGAAGTATGCTAAACAAAACATGATGTCCCTAAACTAACCATCATAAGCAGTTAAATAAAAGGAAGAAAGACGTGGGGTTAGAAGACATACACATTATTATAGCATTTTGATCCCTCATGCAGGAGGGTGCAAATCAATGTCCGATAGTCCGAATTAAACTAACTATTACAAAACCGAATGAATGAATAATAATTAACTTAACTAAGCTAGTTAACTACTTTATTACAACAAACGAATCAACTAACTTTTCTAGTTAACTAACTAATTACAAAATGAAATTGAATAACTAATTGACTAACTAATTAGTTACAACACTTTACAAAACTAGCTAGTTATAACTAATTAATTACATTAAGATTAATTTATAACTATGATAATGATAACTTTAATGAAACAATTAATCGCATTCGACAAATGCGTAAATAAAGATGGATGAAGGTTGCATGCACAACGCCTGAGAGCTACTCTATCTGTCTAAGCCAACTCTATTTCACCTTCAGCCACTACCTCTGTTTTCTACAAAACTGCACTACTGGCCACACACTGAGGGCCAGCCGTGCATCAGTGATGGCTGATCGGGTCCACAGATGACTGACCGTGCATCAATTTGGTGCAAAACTCTGTTTTTGTGTTATGAGGTGAACCAGTGCAAATAGAGTGTTCTCAAGCTCTGTTTGTCCCTTTCTTTCTTCTCTGTCATGGGAAAGTCTCGAGAGAAGGTTGAAATTAATTCCAAAACCATCAACGAGCAAATTAATTGCTTGATGATCTCGAATACAATTTTGGACAAAAACCAATGAAATGCAATGAATATGACCACTCCTCCTTCTTGTCATAGAATGAACTCAAAGAGGGTGGTAGAGACGCTTCAAGAATCATCAAAATGCCATGAATTAGCGTATGATCACTCTTGACTCAATTAACTTGGCATAACGTCCGGCCAAGCCTAAGCAATTTAAGCCATTTTTTTTTTTTTTATATATGTTGATCCAATTTTAAACCAATTTGTTTAGTCATTGCCATTCATTAGTCTATTTGTCCATGGTGATGTTAAGTCCTCTAAAAGGAGAGAAGCATCAAATGTGAAGTAATTCTCAACATGAAAGAGAGATTACGCCGTTGAAAATGAATCTCCGTAGAAATTAAGCCATTAAGCTCGAAACTCTAGTTCATGTCTTGAATAACCATCAACCATTTGAAATAAATGTCGAATGAAATAAAGGAGTGACAACTTGATTATTAAAATGAGGTTATTAAATATGGAAATGAGTTAAAGAAAAGTTAGAACAACATGCAACAAGTTATACAAGTGAACTTATGAGACAACAAATGAACTAATCAAAGCATGAACTAATTAAATAAATTAAAATAGCTCTAAAACAGCCCCTAAAGTGTAAAAAATAGTGGCTAAAACCATGTTAAAAGAGCACAAAAAGATAGGCAAGAACAAAGAGATACAAAGCTAGTAAGCAAAGCTAAGGAGGAGTGGCTAACCCCTCCACTTTTGGGACTTTTAAACCATATTTTAGCCTCTGAAAATAGTCCAAAAGCAGCCCCAAAATAGTGGCTCAAATCAAAGAAATAAGTGGGAAACACTAGGATATAAGCTTGGAATAAGGTTCAAGGAAGAGTGGTTAACCCCTCCGCCTTTGGTAACTCTTAAATCACAAGTTTCAGCCCACAAAACAGCCCCAAAACAGTGTATAAATCAAGGAAAAGAGAGGAAAAGAGTAAAACAAAAATAAGGAAGATGATGCAAAAGTTATACCTCTTGAAAGAGAGGATGTTTGTAGTTAAACAAACTTGATTCCAACGCTCTCATGTTTTTGAAATTTAGTTTGAAATCTCAAAAAAAGCTCCAAGAACCAGCTCTAATGGTGTATGTATTGTGTATGTATAGTTAAAAGGTGACATGAAGTCAAGGAAGCTTTTGGATGGAAGATGGATGCTCTATTAATGTCTATGTTTTTGGAAGGTTTTCTAACCTTGAATTCTGAAGGAAGAGGTCCTATTTATAGAATTTGAGCCAAAAAGGTTGAAAATATCTTCAAACAAAGATATTTGGTCAATTCCCACCAGCTATCTGTCTGGCGTCACCGACACCCGGCCAGGCCTCAATAATGCACGGCCGGCCCAAAAAGTAACTCTGGAAAAGTTTTCATTGAAGCCCGGCCGGGCCTCAACATGGCCGGTTCTCAATGGACCCAGCCGGGTCTCAATGACTACACTTCAGGCCCGACTTCAAACGGGCATATCTCCCTCATCCGGACTTGGTTTCAGGTCATTCTTGAGTCTAAGTTGAAGCCCCGAAAGTCTACTTTCCAATAGTGGTGGCCTTACGTCTAAATTCTAAGTGTTCAAAGAGATATGTCTATTTTAGTGAAGACTACTCATTTATATCTTAACCGGATTGATGCCTAACTTCTTCGAACTAGTTTTCTTCCCTACCCTCCTATTTTCTTGAACTCCAAACCTATAAAGAAGATGTTTTGAAAGATTTTTCAAAGATTTCACCTCTCTTCCATGTATTTCCACTTTGTCCTTACTCGATTTACCGAAAGGTGCAATGTTTCAAACGAAATGCGAGCCTCAGACATCGTAAAAACATTGGAGAAAGATTTTGAAAGGAGGGTTTTAAGATCTAAAATAGTTTGGCCAAAATGGAGTATAACATTTGGGATTAAAGCTTGAATCCAAATTTCTTCGCTGAGAATTCAAAAGATTGCACAGTGTAACTTTTATCATTGGGTGTTCGGAGTAAAGTGCCCAAGTCTTAAGGGCGGTCAAAAATGGGGTATCTATACACTCCAATCCTTTGAGCAACTTACATCAGGAAATGCAATGAGATCATTATTGTATCAAGCGTTTAAGATCGTGATTCATGCCTGTATCCATTCCCAATTCAGCAACTTGATTAAGTAAACCTAAAAACTATACATATTTTAACTTGAACCAACTTCAAATGAAGCAACTAAAATAACTCATTGAAAGTTGAGCATAATTTAGAAACATTGAATGTTTAGTAGTAGCCTTGTGAATCTCAACATACACCGTGTACACCTAGTAAACAAATAGCCTAGTGAAACATAAGAAACTCTTTTAGACCATAGACCACCCGTTCAAACAAAAGTTCACCACATTAAAAAATTTAGTCATCATAATTCTCCATCATAAAACATAATACATACTGTATCCTCACAACTATTTTCCAAATATTGCTGTTTTATAATAACTAAGATCCTTTTTTTTTTTTTTTCATTTTTCATTTTTTACTCGTTAGAACCTACACTGAAAAATATATAAAACCCCAGATATTGATTTGTGATTATGTATCAATTTTAAACAGTAAATAACAATCCCAATCAAACAATCAAAGACGAATCGATACAATGATTTAATGTGGAAAAAGCACAATTGGAGCTCCTCCAATTGTGATACAAAAACCATGGGCCAAAGCCACAAAACAATCCACTAAGAAGACAAATTGAACCGACTCCAATGTGCCTTTTCCACCACCGTCTTCACCTTGGAATTATCTTGTCCAACGTTGAATTCGTAACACTCACTACAAGAAAAAGCATTTTTGCCGACCACTTTTAGCTACCAAAACTAATTTAGTCGCCAAAAGTCACGGAATTGGCTACCAAAAATAATATTAGTCGGCAAAAGTTAGATTTTTAGCTACTAATTTTTTTTAGTAGGGGAATGTTGATTATTGGCTACTAAAAAAAATTTAGTAGCTAAAGATATTACAATTGGTGACTAAAACAATTTTTAGTAGCTAAACATATGACAATTGGCGACTAAATAAAAATTTAGTAGCCGTAGAGGTACCTTTAGCTACTAAATTGTTTGGTAGCCAAATGAAAATAAAAAAATTAATTTTTAATCTTTCCCGACCAAACTTTTGGTCGCCAAATGTCAAGTTTCGGCGACAAAATTTCTTTTAGTCGCTGTATACCTACTTTCGGCTACTAAATTGTTTGGTAGCCGAATGAAAATAAAAAAATTAACAAAATAGTTATTTTATTTTATTAATAACAATACCATTAGTCTCCACTTGAAAATTTGACTAAACAAAATAGTTATTTTTATTTTTATTTTTAGGTTGTACACCCACCATCCAAAATTATTAATATCTTATTTTATTTTTTATTATCTCAAAATATTAATTTTTTAAAAAAATTAATTATTAAAATAATATGAATTTCTTATTTTATCCAAGAAATGAAACACATACACTCAACAAACCTAAAAGCACCTGAAGAAATGATGCAATGACATTGATCAGCATATTGATCCATATATATATCTGATAAAATATATCTAAGGTGGATCAGAATAATCTTCTAAAACATAGACATATATGTGGCCCAGATACAGGGAAATGAAACCCAGGATTCAGGAAGTCAAATATTTGCAGATCCGGGAGACAGCAATATATCCCAGTATGTAAATTCAGCATCTCTACTGTCATTCCTAGAAGCCATGGGTTTGAACCTAGCCAGGGTCACAAGTACAAGAACACTTAACTAGACCATTCGCCATCCCTATGGCTGATATAACAAGTGCTAAGAACAAACATGTGGAGAATTTCATGTTAGGAGGCACATACAGGAATGTTTAGCTCCAACGGTGCTGAATAGAAGTGTTGATCAATGCTTGAAGCTCCTTTCAGGAACCTTCAAGTACAAAGTGGAAAATATATAAATTCAGGAAACTGCCGACCAAAATAAGACCATGATGCCAAAATAAATTGCCAAACTGTGGATGGTGTGAACTTAAATCATAGCATAACTACTAAGAAAATCACCATAGGTCAGAAAAGCGTTAGAGACTGTTGTGATGTTAAAAGCTTGCTGCCAACCATGACAATTTTTATTTTATTTTTTTTAAATTTTTGGGAACAGCAACTTCATAGCATATGTTGCTGGAATATCCTGAGTGTACCTTTCTTTTTTGCACATTTCTATTTTATTTTTGGTGTGTGTGTGTGTGTGTGCACACGCGTTGGTGTGTGAGGTAATGGCCTTTTATTTTCATCTAGTTTACAAGCAGAAAGCGTCCTCATATTGTCATCCTTTATTCTAAACGACACTCAGAAGTCTAGGATAGTCAGGCAAGGCAAATGTATTGTCATATAGTTCACAGAGATTGGGACAAGTAACAATACTAATAATTTCACTTCCCTAACCAGAATTTAACTACTCAACTCATCTATGGGGACATTTTTATTTGTGCAAGAATGAAGTGAAACCATCCATCATGAGTCATGAAAACTAAACTTGCAATTAGGACTATTAAAGTAATGCCATATGAAGAAAACTGGAGCCTGCAAAGAGCATCTAAAGTTTCACCTTTGTGTACAGATTTTGTAAGTAGACAAGTACGGTTTTTTGCGAAGTTAATTTTTTAAACATTTCTTTCATTACAATACAAATTTTCCTTCAAGAAGCTAAAAGAAAAATAAGATTTTATACATCAAATTCTATATATCATTTTCAGATAGAGTGTTAAATTAAATCCAAAATAATGAAAAAATAACTTCTGCAAATAAATAAATGTGCAAGTTACTGTACTTCTCAACAACTGTGAATCCATATTGGAGAGATAAAGGTAACACTCCAAAAGCGCTGCAAACTGCAAACAGTGGTCAAATATCAATCAGGCATCATATTAACCACATGATTTATGAAAAAAAGGCAATGTACTTACCACTATGTCGACCACCAACCCAATCCCAGAACGCAAAAGCATTATTAGGGTCAATCCCAAACTTTTCTACAAGCTGCACAGAAGATTAAACAATACAGACACTATAAGAATTTTCACTATTGGCGACTAAATTTTTAGTCGCCAAAAGTCAATTTTTAGTCGCCAATGGCTTTTAGCAACTAAATTATTTGGTTGAAGCATTAGTCGCTGAAGAATTGTTGGGAAAGGTAATTGGCGACTATAATTATTTTATTAGCCAAATGTATTCAATTGCCGACTAAATTTTTAGTCGCGAAAAGGTTGGAAATAAAATTAAATAGCACATTTTCGGCCACTAACGGTTTAGTCGCCTAAAGTGTTATGTTTTTGGCTACTAAAATTTTAATTGGCAAATAATTTGTGTTTTGGCTACTAATATTTTAGTCA